>APFE030493622.1:25520-72119 GCA_000404065.3 Pinus taeda | reverse complement strand
ATTGACAGTAAGAAATGGATTCAACATTATACAAACCAAAAAAAATGGATTAATAGCAAAATATTAATTCGTTGACCAAAATCTTCTCCATTAACAATTTCAAATATTTGTTTTTAGAGGGAGTTGTCTATAATGACTTTTTGGAGATTCTCTGCCGAAGAAATGAGGTTAAATCTTGATTTTTAGCAGTTAAAATGGTTTTTTAACTGCATATTTGGATTCAGCACCCTGAAAAACCCCTGAGAGCCTTTGATTGTTCAGAAACTAGCTATAAACTTGGAATTCCAATAAATTGCTGCCTGATTTTGACCCGAAAAATCCCTAACAAAAGCTTTCAAAAAATCTCATTATAGAGAACTGCGTTTTTAGAGTACATCGATCCCAGGGTTTTCCAGAGCTGTGCCTTTGAATTCAAGGATGGCACGCAACCCAGTCAGCGTCCATCTCATTAACGCTCCATTGGTTTTAAATGCTTACAAGAAAATATCAACAACAATATTAAAGTCTGTCACCAAAATTTGATATGGGCGTGATGAACATTTTTTTTTTTTCTTTTTTCATCAAAAAGGACATGGATCTTGCTGTCTTTCTACAGCTTGCGCCTTTGAATTTAAGATCTCCGCTACAGTGCACTCAGCATCCATCTCATCAATACCATCCGTATAAGCAATATCCAGACTCCAGGGTAAGCAAATATTAAAGTCTGTCACCAAAATTTAATGGCTGCGTAATGAACAATTTATTTTTATAAGTACATGGGTCTGGTGGTTTTTCAACTGCCACGCCTTTGAATTTAAGAATGGCACTACAATGGAGCCATCATCCATCAAATCAAGGTCATTAACGCTCTATAGCTCTGCTGAATGAGTATATGCAAAATACAACAGCCATGTTGAAGGGTCTGACGAAAATTTTATTGAAAAATAATTGGATCGTCGTGCCACTACGACGCAGCAGCCTCCTATCTCGTTCACTCACCATATGTTTGAATGTGAATAAGCAAATTATCTGACAACAATACTAAATCCTCTGACCGAAATTTTAAAACTTCTTGATGAACAAAAGTTTATCAAAAAAAGTACGTGTATCCTGGTGCTGCGCCTTGAATACAAGAATGCCACTGCAACACAATCTGCATCCATCTCCTTTAACTCACCACCACCCATGTTCAGAAGATCAATCGTTCAGACAAAAGTTCTGAAAAGATTCAACTCCTCTGCGCTCCAAGATCAGGTGTTCAGATCAAAGTTTTGAAAAGTTTTTTCTCTTCCTGTTGTATTTTAATAACTCTGAGTCATCAGAGCGTCTCAATCGCCACCAGAGCAGCAGGAAAAGGTGTTAGGGAAGTAACCAGACTTACCTGACGACTGCAGATGATTGAAATCCAAAGAGCAGTAGTGTAGATTCTTCTTATGATGAGCAGATTGCGTCTCCCGCCCCGCAACCATCGAATTTGCCTCACCTCCAGAGGTGCCATGGCAGATTGCAGTCATGGGTGAGGACTCGAGGAGTGTGTGCATGTGAGGCACATGGAATGGGAAAGTAGATGGTGACAATCAAGCAGCATACCAACACGCAGTTTCTGCACAAGACGCTGACAATAAGCACACGGCCCTGACATGGGAAGACTGCTGCGGGTTCTAGGCTTTTCCTATTTCCTATAGGGTGCGAAATAGGAAAAGCCCGGGTTCTATACTCTGACACAAACCACACTAGTCTGCCTCATTCCAATCCGGTCATTTTAGCGGAAGGTACAACATTGAAAACTCAATAGGAAAAGGGCAATGTTCCGTTCAGGTGTAAAAGATGGTTGAAAATATGTAGCGGCTTAAATAATGAGTTTATACAACCTCCTTCATTTAATACCTATTAAATGATTATATATTTGTTAATAAACGTTATTGAAACAATATAATGAAAGAGATTTTCATAAATAAATGAAAACCTTGTCCTAGGCTTCCCTTCCCTTATGTAAATCCTCGTAAATTGGTTGTGGTTGGTGTTCCTTAGGTAAACGTATCTTAATTATGGGAACATATCCTTCCAACAAATTTCAAATCTGTCTAGGCTTCGTTTAGGAAGCTTCCTTTGCTTTTTTAGATTTTTCCTTTAAGAGGTTTGAAGGTACTCTTAAGAGATGAGGTAAGTGTTTTATCTAAGTTTAGGTTTTTTTGGATGGGATTTTACTTAATTGAAATTACAGATAAAGAAAATCAAAGAAAAAAAAGAGAATTTAAATGCTGGGTTAAGATTGATTTTTAAAGAAAGCCATTAAACTATACCATTGTGTATATTCAAGTTTAAATATATAGGTGTTAGAGACATATTTATGGTGAAGATTAACTTTAAAAAAGAAACTAAATTATACAATTGAGCTTATATAATAAATTTCAATTTTGACACTAATTTATAAGCTATAGAGATACTATGATAAACAAACTCTCAGAGTAGGAATGACATTATTAATTTACACAACAAGCTTTCAAGGTGGAAATCACTCTTACTAACAATATCCAAATTCATCTTCAGTATTTAAAGAATGCTATTACTATTTAAAGAAATGATATCAATGTTAAATTGGATCAAACCTAATTGGATCTCTTAAATCTTCTGGAAAATGGTTATTTCATATTATTGTATTTACACACTTGTAGTTAGTTAAGTTTAACTTGGTTTTAATGTGCTTTTAGGCAAAAGTTTATTTATTCAATATGCATTAGAATGAATTTCTAATTGTATTCATGATACTTTCCCACAATTCATATTCTTCTCCATAATATTGATACATTGCTTAACATTCTTAGGGTCCATGATCTTTATTTAAAGAACATGAAGGGTCATTCCATCCATTGTGAGCAACTCTCTACTTAAAAAAATTCCTTTTGCATTGATAAATTGCTTTAATTAGCCATGTTGGCTAGGTTGTGGACTACCATGTGTTTCTTGAACATGGTATCATCAAAACCTGTTTGGAGTGTTGCTCATATTTTTATCAATTTTCATGCATTTTTGTTCTTCCACTCTTATGCATTTTTAGGATGAATGAATTCATTGACAACAGAACTTTAGTTGGAAACACTTTTCACTTCACTCGAACATGTTCCTATTTCGCAATGGTATAACAAATTTTCATCAAATACATAAGTATACAATGTGAATACTATTAGAAACCAAGGCACTACTAAGAGGGGGGTGAATTACTGGTGTGACAAAATTATACAACTATTGCCAAATTAAACCTTTCAATCTATTTTGACAACGATTCATGTAATCAACATCATAAATAAATCATGTTAAACACATAACAACATAATCATCATCTTACACATATGCAACATATAAAGACACCAATATTCTTCTTCATTCCTTTTCTAGACACAAGCTACAACTTATTACATGATTTCCATGCAAGCTTCTACTTGCAAGTTTTTCAGGCTACCAGTTGAAGGAAGCTACCACTAAAAGGAGCTACTACCCCTCATTTTATCAGTTAGAAATTAAAGAGGATCGAAACCCATATTTTTTACCGGCCACTACTGGAAGGAGCTACAACCCCTGAAATTCAAGCTACAACCTACTAGCCATGTTGATCCTTATTTCATTTCAAACTCATAAAAAAGAAATCCTTGCTTCAAACATAATTTCCATTATTGTTATACCTCAATGCCTTCCTTACATAGATAAACTATTTTTCTGCTCTCTTAAACACCTTACTAGTTACATACCTCAACCACCTCAAGTCACCAATATCAGAATTAAAACAAGTTCAATGCCTTCAATATTAACCTATGATTCACCATTGAATCCCCTTTGAGATTCACCTAAAATTTGATGAATTCACACATTAATGCATCTCTAAAGATCTATAGAAATTTGATGGAAATTGCAATTGCTCAACGTTTCAACCTGAAAACAAGAGGCACAATTCTACTCTACTAATCCGCGGAATGAAAAGAACAACATGCATATACATGCAATGAGAAAAACCACAAATAGAATGTGATTTCTAGGAAAGCTTAATTGGGAAAGCCTTTTTGCATTAATCAGATGAATAGAAAAACTATTACAATCATTAACTCCAGTTGTTAGCTCAACCTGCTAAAGAATAATTGTTCCCTCAGTCAATGAGAAACTCTGGCCAACACTTAGCCAATTATTTTCCCACCAAACCTTCTATTTCCTTGGGAAAATCCTGAGGAAATTGGTCCTTAAAAGGTAGAAATTTCCTCCAAATTGATTGCACAATTCCCAAGGATTGATCATTGATTACATGAAACACCTGTACACTCAAGACTAGTTTATAATTGATGTTACATTGCCTTGTCATCTCCAATTTAGCTGAGGAATTCAAATTTCATCCATGCATTAGCTAATTTGGGTTGATTGATCAGTTAATTGATAGATCTCTGAGCTAGACCATTGTCCCACTACACAACCAACCTTCAACTAAATCCAACAATAGTTAGAGGTTAATTAACTGAATACAACTCAAAACAATTGAACTGGATTACTAAAATATATCAATCACACATGCATAATTGAACTCCAAGCCCTCTAACTCAAATTTACTGAGCGAATGAGTGACCAAATCCATATCATACTAATTAACTACCTCCAAGTCATCTTGTTGATGTGGAAATTTGATTTCCTCAATTTGACTAAGGCTAAAGTCAAATTGAGCCTTTATTGCTATATTTTTTCAACACTTCCTCTTAGCAGGAAAGGATTTTCACCACCCTATCCTGCACTTGTTGAATTCGAATTTACCTATTGAAAATGCCTATGTTAAGATGTCAACATCTTTCTCCTCGGTTGGAATGTACTGTAGCAACATAATTCTCCTCTGCAAACAGTCCTAGAAATGATGATACCAGATATCAATGTGCTTGGACCTATCATGAAATACTGTATTCTCAAAGAGCTTAATGCAACTCTGATTACCACAATATATCATTGTCGAATCCATCTCTTGACTGAATAGTCCCACAAGTATTTTCCTCATCCATATTTCTTCACATGTTGCTTGGATTCCAACCATGTATTCAACCTCTACTAAGTTGAGCACCACTGACCTATGCTTCCTGTTGCACCAGGAAATAAATGTGGACCCAACACTGAAGATAACACCTGATGTACTTTACCTGTCGAATGGACACTCTACCCAATCTTCATCGGTGAAGCCTTGCAGCTTCACTACCTCTTTCTTTGTGTATCATAATACATACTCGGTAGTTCCTTTCAGGTATTGTAACACATGCTTTGTTTGCTTCCAACATAATTTGGTAGGACTCACCACAGCTTGTATAAGCTACTTGACTGGATAGCACATGTCGGGTCATGTGTTCACATGATACATCAGTGAACCCACAAGCTCCCTGTAAATGGTAGAATCAACTTCCTAACCTGAAGAAGCATACTCATTCCTCCATTTTGTAGCTAGAGGTGTGTCCATGGGCTTACAATTCTCCATGTGAAATCTTTGAAGTATCTCAACAGCATACTTGCCTTGAGACATAACCATTTCACCATCACCCAACCATACTTCAAGCCTGAGGAATTAGTGCATGAGGCCCATATATTTCATCTCCAGTTGCCTTGCAAGATCCTCTTTGCGAGACCAGATGAGTTGCTCATCACATGTCAATATTAAATCCTTGACATACAAAACAAGAATAAGCAACTTACCATCTACCACAATGTGATAGAGGTTTACATTTGCTTCACTTTTGGTGAAGCCAAATCCATTGAGATAACTGCAACCACCCTTCTCACATCTACTTATTTTCATCATCTTGCTAAGGTGAACATGAGAGGAGGAGATACTATGACATGACCCGACCTCTTAGGTCCCATAAAGGAAGTGGGGCTAACTATAGAAGACAAATTGGCAACTCAACACATCCTACATGGGTTACAGGTCACTCAGAGGCTGAATAACCACCCCAGGTGGCCAGATCCTGAGCTGGACCACCTTTTCCTTTCCTTCAACCCTCAAACGCTCCCATAGTAAGGCGTACATGTGGTTGGAAGCCTCCAACCACTCCCATAAGCTTGCATCCATGTGGTTGTAGCCGAAAATGTCTAGTTCAGAGCATGCAATTAATCCAGGTGGATATTGGTAGTCACCTGCCTATTCCACCTAGACCCCCGAGTCAGTTTCATTTGTTTCCTTAATTGTAGCACAATTTACTATTTTTGGTAGTTTTTCGAGTCCTGAACTATGGCAATCGCATCATCAGCTGCAGTCCTCAGAGAGATCTTTCCAACGATGTATTAAAAACATCAAACAAATATAATATGACCAATTTATGACCCTGAGAAGTTGCCTACCCAACTAACCCCAACGGGGCCCATAAACTCTTGGTGTTACATCTCCTCAGGTTAGGATTTTCTCTTATTGTTCAATAATAAAAAGGCCCTTGAGCCTCATTGTAACGTAATTCAGAGGCATGTAGCCACCACATATTTTCTCAGAGATAAGCTACCATTGCCCGAGCTCGTCTTATTTCCATTATATTTGTAAGCATATTCCAATATTTGATATTAATCAAATGAAGTGTTCTTTTTGTTTCATCTCTATATTTATGGTTATATCTGTAATTTTTTTGTTCGTGTTTAAATCTAGAACAGTGGTATCAGAGTGGTCTTCTCTTTCTCTATTTTTCTTTCCATGTCCCCAACAAGGTTGAGATATAAGGAGTTAGGGCTTGAACTGGTTGAATCTTTGCAAGACCAGCCTCACAAATCTCGACAGCCTCCCATGGGAGATGAAAAGAAAGACAACGGAGTAGAATATCCTATCAAAATATTGCTCAAAGAAGCCCTCGAGCGATAAAGGAATGTGTTGATGGACAACATTTCCCAGATTCTTCAGTAGCTACTCTTGAAGCGCCACCACCCTTTAAGGTACAAGTTGACTATGACATTCCCATATTTGAGAGTCAAATAGATGTGGATGTCATAGATAAATGGTTAAATCTGCTACAAGGATATTTTTTGTTCATGATTTTTCTAGCGAGTAAAAGATCACTTTTACACTTCTCAAAGTTTCTCCCCACGTTAAGGACTGGTGGGAATCCTACTGTAAGTGGAAGAATGAGAAGGAACCCTCACTATTTTAAGCTCTACCCACTTGGAATTCGTTTTGGGATGTCATCAAGGAGCAGTACTACCTGATCGGAATCTATGAGGATAAGTACATAAAGTGGACCGTAATACAATAAGGAAGGGACCAAGACATGTCGGAGTTTACCAATATTTTTCATACCCTTTGCACAAAGTTGGGTATCAAGCATTCTGAATTTCATTTGGTACTAAAATACCATTGCTACCTGCAATGGTACATCCAAGACAAGATGGAGTCCTAGACATCTCCTCGCTTGGCACAACATACTGATACGCTGTCAAGATCGAGCATTAGTTTAAACAAAAGAAACTAGACTTTGGATCTATGAATATGAAGAACAAAGGATAAGGCCAAGGCAGGGTGACCCAAGACAACCGATCGAAGATGCAAGAAAATAACACCACCACGAAGTCAAAGAAGGACATAGGAAGTAGTGTGAGTTCCATAAGAGCCCCACTTACAAAACAAGTGAGTGTTAGGCCAAGTAGTAACTGGTGGCCGAGTTGAAGGCTTGAGAATCAGATGCATGTTCTGACCCTGATTCAGAACCTGACAAGAGGAATGACAAAGGGAAGCATATTATTGATGTGGAGCCCAGTGCTGTTGTTGCCACTACCAAGATCGAGAATATTGGTCCTGACGGCCCAGAGGAGGGGGAGCATATTTTCCACTCACAAATGTGGGTGAAGGGTTCGCCATTGCAATTCGTTGTCGACAATGGTAGCCAAAACAAGCTCATTTCAGTAGAGTTCATGAAGATACTGGGCCTATTGACCATACCACATCTACAGCCATACAATATCGAGTGGCTTCAACAAGGACGAGATCTCTGAGTTAGTCAGTAGTGTTGCCTTCCCTAGAGAATCAAGCCCTTCATAGATGAGGTATTGTGTGATGTTTCTCCTCACGACGTTTGTGATGTATTATTAGGACAACCATACTTGTGGAAGTGAAATGATGTATATGATTCTAGACCTCGCTCTGTGATTATATCTTTGGGTAATACGTTATATAAGATACCGAAGGTAGCCGCACCTATAGCCACCTCTTTGATCTCTATTAATAAATGCAGCAAAATCATCTCCCAGACTAGCAAATTTATTTTCTTTCTAGTTCACTCTCAAAGTAAGGGGAATATCGTAGCCACATCCATGGACCCCAGGAATGGTTCCTCCATGCAACATAAGTAGGTGGATATGGTCATGAAAGAATACAAGGACATCTTCTCCTCACCCATAGGAGTATCATTACACTATCAGGTCAAGCATTGTTTCGATCTGACTCCCAAAGCACCTCTACCAAATGGGCCAATATATCACCTCTCCATTGTGGAAAATTACAAGTAAAAGCAATTACATGATCAACATTAGGTGCCACACAAGTTTCATGTGGACGACAATGTCTGGTTGCATTTGCAGAAAGAATGCCTTACAAGAGCCCATCAGAAGCTCAGACCACTCTGATATGTTCCTTACACCATTAGCAAGGTTGTGGGAAATAATTCTTTAGAGCACAACATTCCCCCATTCCTTGGCTTGCACCAAGTGTTCCATGTGGACCACCCTTGACCATGTTTCCCACCATTACGAAACACATCAGAGATTGCAAAACATCTCACAAAGGACCATGTTTAACAAAAATTTCCTCACCTCATGGAGGCTTTGCACGCAATGGGGACCACTGGTTAATAAGGGGGGAGGAATAATACAGGTGGATATTAGTGGCCACTCACTTATTCCACCTATACCACATAGTCAGTTTCATCTGTTTCCTTAAATGTAGCACAATTTACTATTTTTGGCAGTTTTTCGGGTCGTGAACTTTCAGAGCCATTTTGAGGCCCTAAATGACAATTTTATTGGAAAAATGGATGTGGTAATTGTTATGGAAATCACATAGTCATTTGTAGTGCTCGAAGAGATATTTCTAATGAGGTATCATATGCATCAAACGAAGATAATATGACCAAGTTACGACCCTAGGAAGTTAGCTGCCCAACGAGGCCCATAAACTCTTAGTGTTACATCTCCTTGCGTTAAGGTTTTGGTTGTTTAGGGTTTTCTATTATTGTTCAATAATAAAAACTCCCTTGAGCCTCATTATAACATAGTTCAGAGGCATGTAGTGGCCACATCTCTTCTCATAGATAAGCTACCATCGCCCGAGCTAGTCTTATTTCCATTCTGTTTGTAAGCATATTCCAGTGTTTGATATTAATGAAATGAAGTGTTATTTCTGCTTCATCTCTGTATTTATGGTTATATATGTAATTTTTTTGCATTCTTGTTTAAATCTGGATCATCATTCCCAGATTATCAGCCTAAATTCCATGTTAGACTCCGGACCTATTACCAACTTACCACAATGTGCGATTTACAACTTTCTTGCTATCATCGTTGATTGAGTCTACTTAGAAGAACCTTGAAATGTGGTTGTAGAATGAAAATTACTCTCTCATTCAGCAGAGCATCACAATCCCCACAAAATAAGTAGGAACAAGTGTTAGAGAAGCAACCAAAATTACCTGACGACTATAGGTGATTGAAATCCTAAGAACAATAGTGCAGGTTCTTCTCATGATGAGAATATTGCATGTCATGCACGACAACCATTGAAGTTTCCATTACCTCCACATGTTCCATGGTAGAATGGGTTGCAATCATTGGTGAGGACTCGATGAGTGTGTGCATGTGAGTCACATGGATTGGGAAAGTAGATGGTGACTATCAAGCAACACACTGAAACCGGATTTCTCCACATGACGCTAACAAGAAGCACACGACCCTGACATAGGAAGATCATTGTGGGTTCTATACTCTTAGCCTCTTGATACAAACCACACAATTCTGCCTCATTCCAATCTGGTCTTTTTTGCAGAAGGTACATCATCAAAAACATAATAGGAAAAGGCCAACGATATATTTGAGGTATAATATGTGCTCTTGAAGCAATATAACGTAGGTGAAATTTTCATAAATGAATGAAGATCTTGTAATGGGCTTCCTTATGCCATGATCATTATTAATTCAATTGAATGGTTTTTAATGACGTCCATGAGACCTTACATCTAAGGGGTCACCTGTAACAACCCTCATGAAAATTCTATGTAATAATGTAAACAAAGGAAAAAATAAGACCACGGGTAAGGGACATGTATTGCAAGCTGAATGATGGGAAAATATATCCTAGTGGGCATCAATGTATGTGTGTTTTGGCTAAGGAAGATTGGCAAAGGCTAAGGCAAAGGCATTAAAAGGCAAAAGGGATTTTTTTGTCACATTTATTTATGAAAATAAATGAAAATAGGACAAAAGGAAGTTAAAAGCTCACAGGTTTCATGTTAAGAGGAAATTGAAGGAAAATAATGGAAAATGAAAAAATTAGAAGTCTCATTAATAAAAAGGCTTATGAGGATCAGTTGGAAGGATTGGTTAGTGAAGTTTAGTCAGTGTTAAGCTCTTAATTAATTCAGTTTTGGAGTTCTCCTCTATTCTCTCTCTCTCACTCTTAGATACATGGAGTTTTCTTGGAGAACTTTGGCATTGGAGTGAGAAAAGCAGAGAAGGAAAGAGGAAGCAAAGATCAATCAAGGAAAGGCAGGATCAAGTAGCTACAGTAGGATTCATTGTAGTTATCGATTTACATGTGTATTTTCCTTGCTATATTTGGCATGCATGGTATTGTACATGGTTCTTTTGTTGTTATGGCATAAGTTTTTCAATGTGTAACAGTGTTTTCAACCTAGCCTTTCCATTTCTAGATAGCCATGGTGTGATGGGGTTCCCATGTCTTAGATGATATGGATTGTCGAATGGGTTCGAAGCTGAGTGGGGTGGATCTCCAAATGATAGAGCACATGGCCTAGTGGTCACTTAACCAAATTGTGGATCATGGTAAAACCACTGGCATAGTAACCTATTGTGGTAGCTATAACTAGCCTCCAATTTGTTGTCTTAGCTTCGTTTTTGAGCCTCCCTACCAACCATCCTTAGCAGCATGTCATGGACTTTCAAGTACATAGAATTCAATTGAGTTTCATTGGCCTGCCAACCTGTGCATGTCAACTTTTTTGTCTATCACCCGCAGGCTGTCATGTTGGACTTAGACAATTTTCTGGCTGAGATGCTCCGCTTGAAAATTTCACAATTATGGAGAGGAACCAACCTTCCCTCCAGAAATTGCGCAATCCTATTGGGCTTTAGAATTGCGCAATCCAACCAGGCAACCTTCCCTCCAGAAATTGCGCAATCCAGCCCAACACTGGGCTTTAGCTCAAAAATTATGCAATTCTAGGAGGCACTGACCTTTTGGCCCCAGAAATTGTGCAAAGCCTTAAGGACAGTCAGCCTTGTTCAGCCTAGAAACTGCGCAAATTTCATCCCCAGGCTTGCGGCTTGTTGCATGTGTTGTCAAATTAACTCGTTCCCTTCATGGCTAAGCAATCTTGATTTGCATGCATGGGTTGTTTTTCCCAAAAGACCAAAAGGAAAAACATCCCTAGACTTTTGGGATCTATTTTTAGCTGTTGGAGGTTACATGCAAAGATCGTTTTAGAAACCTCCCGCCAAGTGTCACTTTTTCCTAGATTTGTGGGATGTCCGTCATAACCTCGATATTATCAAAACTCATTTTCCAGATGCTATAGAGCTCATTCCTCACATTGATCCTATATTTCTGACATCCCACATTACATTTAGGAGTCTTTGGCACATTCAACTCAACTTTTTCAGGGTAAGTCTGCTTTTCATGTCTTGTGTTTCATTTCTGTCACTTTTTGTATTTCGCTTCGTGTAAGTGTTGTCTACTTAATTTCAATGAATGCTTGTTTTCATTTTGATGCATGTCATCTTGTAGAAGCACTGTTTCAATTTTCTTTTGCATCTCACTGTTGTCGCATACATGATATTGTTTCTGCATTGATGGTCACCGTTGTGGTCACTCGCTTCACACACATGCTCACCTTCCCATTTTCTTAATCTTTCACTCACTATTTGCATGCACGATCATTCACTCCTTCTTACACTAAGTCTCGCCATGCATTCAAACCTTCTCATTTTTTTAGTCACCCGTCAGCATGTCTAAGCTTCCTTGGCCTGGACCTTACCTTGCCCATCTAACAATGTGCATTTTTGGAAGTGAAGACTTTGTCTTCCCTCCAGAAACTACGCAAATCTATCCCAGCACTAGCCTCCAGACTTGCATTGCGCAATTATGGGAGGTAGTTCCTTGTTGGCCCCAGAAACTACGCAACGAGTGTGTTGGGTTTGCATGCCCTTACTAACTGAAACTGTGCTTTGCAAAGTTTTAGTCCTTAGTAAGCTAGCCTGGATTGTGCATTACATAGTTCCAGTAGTCAGGTAGTCTCCTGACAGCCCAGACTGTGCCTTGCATAGTTTTGGTAGTCAGTCTTCTAGCCTCCCAGTGAAAATTGTGCAATCTTTACAATCAGTCACACAGGTATGTTGTAGGTCAATCATTCAATTTTTTTTTGTTTCCAATTGACATATTTCTTTCCATGAGTGTTGCTATGTATCCTGGTATCACAAGCATTCATCTGCCTCTCATCAGTACAAGTACAATGGCCTCCCAGAGAGCAGGGTCAAAGGGCACCATTGAGAGCTCAATTAGAGATGCATTTGAGCGAGTGTCAATAAGCATGCCTATCTATGAAGATACCAAGTTGTTCATAGACATAGACATCAAGATGAAATGACAGCAGCATCATAGAGAGAAGCACCATTACCAGCAACAAAGGGTAGCAGACCTGCACATGACCAAGGCATGAGGAAGGTAGTCGATATCACAGAGGCGGAGCAAAGCTGCAAGTTAAAAGTAGATCCACTCATGATAAAATTAGCTTTGGAGATTGAGGCTACAAGGTGACAACGCGACAATAGGATCACGCAAAGGAAAAGAGAGAAACAGAAGATGGAGGAAACAGAGAAGGAATTGCAAGAGTTGAAGCGACAACTCAATGGAAAACAAGAGTTTTGCAATAGAGAGAAGGAAGTGTAGCAAGAACATGTACAACAGGAGGCGCAACATGTAGAGACTGATGAAACTACAACCATATAGGATATAGGGCCACTCCAGTAGCTGGCAAAGAGTAAACAGGGTGACAGTGTCGTCGATCATATTCATGGGTGTTCAGGAGCATGGATGTCATTATGTGCATGCATTCGATCCCATCCATTAGCAGACTCACTGAGGTAAAGACAAAGAACCAAATCTGACTGGATCTCGACATGTACTTTATTGAGTTGATGCAGATAGCCAGTAGAAAACACTTGGAGATCAGTGTAGACACTACAAATCCATGTGTTTCTAGCCCAACCACACTTAAGTCTATGATGCACATGTTATCAGATGAGTTGGATAGAGGAGCCAATGCAGTGTACCAAGATGCGATGGAGGGAAGAGTTTGTTTCCAGAAGGATATCACCACAGAGTACATGAACACCATCACAGACTACCAAGCTTCGCATCAGTTCACCACCATCAATCATTGCGAGGGTGTCGAATAGTTGGTCTTCCCACAGTTGTCTTAGTCTTAGTGATGTCTTGAATGGCTTAACCAAGCCTATTTTGTCTCACATGGGTACATGTGCTAACTATAATGTAACATCTTGTAAAAGTGAAAGACCAAGTGTCCATAGTTGAATGTAATAGTCATGTAGTAGTTGAAGAGTCATAAGGTTAGGTGAAGAGTCCCAAAGGGGAATGTCAAAGGGTCACCCCACCCTTTGATATTTATAGAACCTCATGATTCATCGTACTCGCTTTTGGGAGCCAAGCTTCCTATAGGTGTATCTTAGAGAAAGATTGGAGTGTATTGTAACGAGGCTTGGCTTCTCCACCATGCAGAGCTAGTATATCGCTTTGGAGGAGCAGGCGACAATGACTAACGTATGATTGGATCTTTCACTCTTAATATAAAAGAGCCATCACATTTCATGCATATATTGTTATTTTATTTCAGCTATCATGCTTACTCTAATAATATATGTAGTTGTTTTCTTATGCATGTATTTGCAGAATCTTTCTATATATGTATGTATGAATCTTATTAAGATGTGTTATTGGTTTAACCATCACTTTGGATCGTTTGTTTCCCTACCTTCCAACTTGTTATGTATCTTTGCTCGTGTGTTCCCTTTCAAGCTGTGTGTTTCCACAAGTTTCTAAGGGGAGCACTCATTCCCCTTTCTGTGTGTTAGAACCCTTCATGCACCTTCCTTGGCTTATTGTGTTGGTCACACCCTTGCTACCAACGAGGACATCCTACTTTCCTCTGCCCGCAGCCATGGTCATGGTGATGCCATAGGAGCCACTGCTGTGACTCCTACACTAAATGGTCTGAGGTCTAGTTGGGAATTTTTATCGAGGAGATCCGCTAACATGTTGGCGGGTCCAATGTTGTCAACATTTGTGCTAGAAGGAGGGTAAGATGACAAGATGAGTCCTCACAATATGTTTTGAATCTCTGCATTCTTATGATGACTAAATACAAAGTTTCTCTTCGAGAGTGTATGTCTTATGGAAACAAATTTGAAATCATGAAAGAGATCTAGGATAATTTGTCACATAAAACATACGATGGTAGAGGCTATGTAGCCTTAGCTAGGCATGTTTTTGACGTTGTAGTCTCATGTGAAAGATATGAAAGATTTGAAGATTACATGACCTACACTCTATTCTCCTACACGCTTCAAGGGCACCCAATGCATTGGTGTGCCACGCTACCAAAAAAATCTATTCATTATCTTTCTCGTCTGGTTGTGGAGATAGACCGTGCTATCAACCATTTTGACCGTAAAGCACTCAATGAAGAAATTATGAAATTACAAAAAGCACCTGATGAATCTATTGAACAATTTTACATGCGCATTCGTAATGTTGCACACTGATTCCCCGAAGATGAAATTTATTGGTAATTTCTCAACAGAAGATTTGAATTTCTTCTTTACATATCTGAAAATACCAAATTCTTGAAACCATTTGAACCCCTCTCATCATACTCTGGTGATGGAGCTGCACAATCACAGGCAAGCACAGTTGCTGTCACAAGGGACTTTCCATTTTCACCTCATCAAATAGCTCCACCACCATAGAGTGATGTGGGAGAATATGCACACACATCTGTTGAAATGTCACATCCTCCCACCCCACCTACTCTTGATATTTGTGAAAATTTGGATTGCAAGTCTGCTAGTTCTCATGTGGAGTTGTTACCTAAACCTCCATCCCCACATTCTACTGATCCTCTAGATTGTATTCTCTTGTGTTTTTCCATTCTGGGCTCCACACATGTTGTGAACGAGGATCAAATTGTTGAGGAGGTTGTGTTGTGCATCCAACCTACGATTTCATTCATGATGAGTGTGTGTAGGAATCTAAAGAAGAACTAGCGGTGAAAGATGACTCCCTTCCACTTGCGCCTCACCCACTTTATCCTAGCATCCCTTCTGATTTTACCACTGTTGATTTCCCTTGTTAAAACTCATTTCCGAATGTTTCCACTTCTGATTGTTCACAACACACATCGGATGTCAGTTTGTCATTACATTGCAGAGAGCACACATCTTCCTCTGAAAATCCATCCAATTTGTCATCTATCATTTCTGAAAACACGGAGGGTGAACATCCTTGCTTCACATCTACCCCTTTGCACAATTCATCAAACCATGAGGATGCTGACGAACATCTCAAATTTTTTGAGTGTGGCTTTCATGATTTCTTTACTTCTTCATTCGATCATGATGTTGATTCACTCATTCATAATTTGTCTAAGACATTGGTCTTCGATGATCTATCTATTGATGAAGTCGAAACCTTATAGGTTGTCTAGGCACTTTAGCCTAAGCTAATGGTTATGTCAGACCCTCGCTATCCTGAGGTTGGTTTCACCTTTGATTAGGAAATTGTTGAAACATGTAAGGCTCGTCATCACTCTCTCTTTTGCATTGAAGATCAACCAAACACCTAGATTTCTCTTCCTCCACTCGAATCACATGATCCCATCACTCTTGCATTGGAGAAATATTACACAGCAAGCACACTTGTGCAATGTAAGTGGTCTACCTTTCTCACGTTTTCTTGCATGTCACATTCAAGAGAATTCATATGTTTAACGTCTACACACAGTGTAGCACAACACCATGGCAAGTCCACAAAGTGCATGTCATGCGCTTTCACTCATTTTTTCTCTGTGGATGCACTTAAACCCGGAGTTTGTTTGTCTTCATCATTATATCTTTCATGTTTGTTGGTTTGTGTGACTATGCTATTCATGAACCACACCTTCACCAACAAGGGTCGATCAATGCACCGTTGGTTGCATTGGAAGTATCACCTCACATGAGTAGACCCATGCACTATTAGCTTAGGAGTAGGAGTAGTTTTTGCTTCTTGTTGGTTTGCCTACATGCACTTTTTCTTTTTTGTTTGTTTGTTTTCTCACTTGCTTATTTTCTTACTCCCTTTTCTTTCACATTTTCTTCTGCTTTTCACTCTTTTATTTCTTGTTTCTTGTTTACACTTATAGGTTAATTTTGCATGAGCCTTGTGTGACTCTCAAAACAAGCTGGGTAAAGTACAAGAGGACTTGTGTGGTTATCAATACTTGGTTACCTGTCATCCTGCCTTTGTATGAAGAACTTGTTGTCTTTAGTCCATGATACACTAATGGAAAATACGTGTTGTTCGAAGTGAACTTTAATGAAAAAACAACACTTGCGTGCTAGCTAGTATCACCTACTCTAGTCAGTTGTTTTGAGTTAACCCTTGTTTGGTCAATAAAGTAGAGTAAGGTGAGGGGGAAAACCTTAACAAGCACATAAGATGTATACACAAAATACTTCTATGAAGGCATGACCTCTTCTGATCTCAATAAGTCGGGATCCCTCTTCCATCTCTGAAATGAATAAGTACTATGCACAATTTTTAAAAGTTATAAAAAGGAAAAAAATCAAAAATGTGAAAAATTTTGGAAAATGAAAAATGAATAAGGAAAAAGAAGAGAAAGGCTTCATGCATAGAGAGGTGATGCAAGTAACTCTATCGAGGTACTGATTAGGCTCGATGGCAGTGGAGTGATTCTTGTGTTCCTACGTGACTCCATCTGACTATCATATTTCTTGTGCACCAATATACCCCTCATCCCAATCAAAACAATTGTTTGAACTTGGTATGGAATGTGCACTGACCGACAAAGAGCATGGAAGGCATTACATATTTCAATCAAGCTACTGTGGGAGTCAAGATGATCAGAGAACTGAACAATACTTCGAGAGGTGTTAGACATGATTTTCATGAAACAAGGTCTACTCAGAGAGATGGAGTTCTACCAGTGTGTCGCCAAGTGTTCTAGTGGCTACAACCGCCATCTAATTTGTTGCCTTAGCTTCATTTTGGAGCCTTGCTACCAACCGTCCTTAGCAACATGTCCTACACTACCAAGTACATAGGCTTCAATTGAGTTTTAGTGGCCTGCCAGCCTGTGCATGTCAACTTGTTTGTCTCCCACCCACAGGATGTCATTCTGGACTTAGACAGTTTTCTGGCTGAGATGCTCCTTGTGAGAATTGCGCAATTTTGGAGGGGAACTAACCTTCCCTCCAAAAATTGTGCAATCCTGTTGGGCTGCCTACTAGGCTCCAAAATTGTGCAATCCAGCCAGGCAGCCTTCCCTCGAGAAATTGCATAATCCAATCCAACACTAGGCTTCAGCTCGGAAATTGTGCAATTCTAGGAGGCATTGCCCTGCTGGTTGTAGAATTTGCACAATACCTGAGGGATAGCCAGCCTTGCTTAGCCCATAAATTGTGCAAATTTCATCCCCAGGCTTGTAGGTTGTTTCATGTGCTGTTAGGTTGACCGGTTCCCTTCGGGACTGAAAAATCGTGATTTGCATGCATGGGTTTCTTTTCCTAAAAGAGAAAAAGGAAAATCATCCCTAGATTTTAGCGATCCATTTTTAACCGCTGGAGGTTACATGAAAAGATTGTTTTAGAAACCTCCCACCAAGTGACGCTTTTTCCTATATTTGTGGCATGCAGGTCATAACCTCGATCTTATCAGAACTCATTTGTCATATGTTGCAGAGCTCATTAATCACATCGATATTGTATCTCTGATATCCCATGTCGCATCTAGGAGTCTACGGCACATTCAAATCAACGTTTTTAGGTTAAGTTTGCTTTTCATGTCTTGTGCTGCGTTTATGTTGCTTTTTGTATTTCACTTCATGTAAGTGTTGTCTACTTGATTTAAATGAATGCTTGTTGTCGTTTTGATGCGTCTTAGATTATAGAAGCATTCTTTCAATTTTCATTTGCATCTCACTATTATTGCATGCATGACACTATTTCTGCACTGACTATCGTTGTTGTGGCAACTCGTTTCATACGCATGCTTGCTTTCCCATTTTTTGAACCTTGCACTCATTATTTGCATGCATTATCATTCACTCTTTCTTACACTCAATCTTTCCATGCATTCAAACCTTCTCATGTTTTCAGTCACATGTTAGTGGGTCTGGGTTGCCTTGGTCTGGACCTTGCCTTACCCAGCTAGCAATGCGCATCTGGAACTGAAGGCTCTACCTTCCCTCTAGAAACTACACAAATCTCGCCTGGAACTTGTCTTCGGGCTTACATTATGTAATTCTGGGAGGTAGTGCTTTGTTGGCACCAAAAACTGTGCAATGTAGTTTGTTGGGCTTGCATGCCCTTGCTGACTGAAACTGTGCATTGTGTAGTTTCAATCCTTAGTAAGCCAGGCTGGACTGTGCATTACATAGTTCTAGTAGTTAGTCAGCCTCCTGACAGCCCGGACAATCCCTTGCATAGTTTTGGTAGTCAATCTCCCAGCCTCCCAGTGAAAATTACGCAATCTTCATAATCAATCACAAAAGTATGTTGCATGTCAGTCCTCTAATTTGTTTTTGCTTTCAACTAATAGATTTCTTTCCATGATTGTTGTTATGTCTCCAGGTATCACAGATGTTCATCTGCCTCTTAGCAATACAGGTACAATGGCCTCCCAGAGAGTAGGGTCAAAGGACACCGTTGAGAGTGCAACTGGAGATGCAATTGAGCTAGTGTTGACGAGCATGCCTATCTATGAAGACACCAAGTTGTTCATAGAAACAAACATCAAGATGAAATGATAGAAGCATCACAGAGAGCAGCACCATCAATAGTAGAAGAGGGTAGCAGATCTGCATATGACCAAGTTACGAGTGAGGTTGTTGACAGTGTAGAGGCAGAGGAAAGTTGCAAGTTCAAAGAAGATCCACTTGTGATGAAATAAACTTTGTAGATTGAGGCTACAAGGAGACAACGTGATAGGAGGATCACTCAAAGGAAAAGAGAGAAGCAAAAGACAGAGGAAACATAGAAGGATTTGTAGGAGTTGAAGTGACAACTCAAGGGAAAATAAGAGCTGTGAAATAGAGAGAAGCAAGCGTAATAGGAATAGGTACAACAAGAGGTGCAACATCTAGAGAATGATGAAACTGCACCCATATAGGATATAGACCCATCCCAGCAGCTGACACAAAGCAGACATGTTGAGCAGTGTTGTCGATGGCATGCATGGGTGTTCAGGAGCATGAATGTTGTTATGTGCACGCATGCAATCCCATCCATCAGCACACTAACCGAGGTGAAGGCAAAGAACCATGTTCGAATGGAGTTACACATGTATCTCAATGAGTTGATGCACATAACCACCACCACACACTTGGAGATCACCGCAGACACTATACATCAGTATGTTGTTGGCCCGGCTGCACTCAAGACTATGATGTGCATGTTATCAGATGAGGTGGATAGAGGGGCCAAAGCAGTGTACCTATATGCAACGAAGGCAAGAGTTCGCTTTGAAATGGATATCACCACAGAGTACACGAACACCATCACAGACTACCAAGCTTGGCATTAGTTCGCCACTATCGATCATCGTGAGGATGTCAAATAGTTGGTCTTCCCACAATTGTCTGAGTCTTAGTGATGTCCTGCATGGCTTATGCAAGCCTATTTTGTCTCACATGTGTACATGTGCAGATTGTGATGTAACATATTGTAAAAGTGAAATACCAAGTGTCGATAATTAAATGTAACAGTCATGTAGTAGTTGAAGAGCCATGAGGGTAGGTGAAGAGTCAGAAAGGGGAATCTCAAGGATCACCCCACCCTTTTCTGTTTATAGAACCTCATAACTCATTGTACTAGATTTTGGGAGCCATGTTTCCTATAGGTGTATCTTAGAGAAAGCTTAGAGTGTATTGTAATGAGGCTTGGCTTCTCCACCATGCAGAGCTAGTATATCTCTTTGGAGGAGTAGGCGATAGTGACTGTAACATTCCACTGTCAGAGCTAGTGCTTAGTCATGGTTGAATTGTATGATTGGATCTTTCACTCTTAATATAATAGAGCCAACACGTTTCATGCATATGTTGTTATTTTATTTCAGCTATCTTGGTTACTCTAATAATATACATAGTTCTTTTCTTACGCATGTATGTATGGACTCTTTCTATATATGTATGTATGAATCTTACTGAGATGTGTTGTTGGTTTAACCATCACTTTGGATCATTGGTTTCCTTGCCTTCCATCTTGTGATGTATCTTTTCTCATGTGTTCCCTTTCAAGCTACATTTTTCCACAGGTTTCTAAGCGGCGAACTCATTTCCCTTCTTGTGTGTTAGAACCCTTCATGCACCTTCCCTTGCTTGCTACATTGGTCACACCTTTGCTACCAGTAAGGACATCTTGCTTGCCTCTGTGCACAACCGAGTCAAGGCTGGGACTCCTATGCTAAACATTCTAAGGTCTAGTTAGGACTCGTTACCCAGGAGATCTGTTGGTGTGTTGGTGGGTCCAACACTGTCAACATGACTCCTGAGCTAGACTTTGCATTGCGGTGAAGTCTGGATTGTGTTGCCTCGATGGGCCTAGGAATCCTTGTTAGTTAATAGTAGGATATATGGTAAAGCCAAGAGGTGGTTTTATCTCCATTGAGCATAGTAATATCGGGTTTGGGATATGCAGTTAAGCCTGGAGAGTCGGTCTTGGTTTAGGGCTTGGTGATCCGGGTTTGGATTGCAGTAAAGCCTGAGAGACTAGGAGACATGAAAATTTCTCACAGTGTAATTGGAGAAATCTGATGGCATCCATGCTTGTTTGGCCTAGTGATCTGGTGGAGAACATGCTAAATCCTGTGATCTGTGTTCATTTTGTTGGCCTAGTGATCTGGGATGGATTATGGTGAAGCTTGGTTTCTATTGATGAGGGTGAGGTGGTTTAGCCTTGGTATGCCCTGGTTGGTTCTTTTGGTTTGAGTCCCACATTCATGCCTGGAATATGGCACGAGGGTGAATGGCTGAAGAGAAATTTGGCTCAGCCATTCTACGGTCAGGAGGAACATGGAAGTCGCATCCCGGTTTGGGTTTTTCATCATCAATAAGAGGTTATTTCTCCTTGTATTTTTGTGAGCATTATACTAGATTATATTAGGTTTATATGGCTGCGATTTCATTGATAATGTTGTCCCTATTATGTTGGTTATGTATGTGTTTTATGACAGTAGCTATGTATGGCTTTCACCATGTTTTTACTTGTAATTGAATAATCAATGTATATATGATCTAATGGATGGAATGGTAGTTAATATGTTGAGGGATCAATGCTTGATAATGAATCTTAGATAAGTATGAGACCCCTATGCTCATATATGTTACTTACACGTGTAGGTTGCATATTTACTAATTGTTTAACAAATTGTCTATCATGGATAGGCTTGGTTAGGTCAAGCCCTTGATCAAGTTTTGTGTTAGAGCCTTTGCATTGGTGTCATTTATTGTCCTAGAAAGGCTCATCAAGTTCTAGGCATTGGTTTGGAGACTAGCCCTGAAAAGGTGGCTTAAATATCAGAGTCTCTGACACAGAACTAAATAAAAAAGATTACAGTCTCCCCCTTGCAAGCATTGTGGGAATGACTATAGGGTTCTAGTCGCATGCATGCTTGGTCGTGGGAGTGACATTGGGTTTATGTCATTTAAATTCTATGTTAACTCAGGGGTTGGGAACATGGAGTGGTGGATTAGCTCATGGGGGTCTTGAAACACCTGAGGGAGGTATGTAAGGTCTTGTCTTGTCAACTCGATTTACTTAAGGCTACTTATGAGGTTGAGTCTTATCATAGTGGCCTCTTGTCGCATGTTTACCCCGACTAGCCGGTTGCTTGGGTAAATGTGGGAGGAGGATGTTACATCATTAACTATCAACTTAAACCATATTCAAATTATTTTCCATGTTGATTCTCTTGTTACAGATGTAGAGTAAGAAATTCGCTATTTTGTGAAGTCTTTCCTCCTCAAAGAGCTCACTGAGACTATTCACCTTTAAAATGTTATCAAACTGACGAAGAATATTGTCATACACTACACATTCTTTGATTAAATTCCATTTTGTTTCTACCATCCCTCTGCTGCAAAAAGTGAAAGTTCATTCTTCCCATTCTTCTTTAGGGATTTCCCATCTACTAATTTCACATCCTAGATGATGGGAGCTAGTCCTCAACTATGTAATTAAAATTTTAGTTTTTCCCTTGATTGAGGAACTCAAATACACTTTATCATCATGCTTACATGTGAGTTAAATTCTTTGACATAACATGTTTTTTCTTCCTGCCTTTTTTTCCACACAACAATCTTGAATTTTTCTAACACACACTTGTTTATCTTCTCCTTAGAATGAGGAAAATCATGCAAATTTATGTCCCATTTTACCAACCACTTATTATTTTTCTTTTAATCCATGTCATTTTACAATTATTCATCTCTTATTAGACAACCAATTTGGGCCATCGGTGCTTATCCATATTTTCAACCTTCTTTAGGTAACTTAGCAAATGAATGATCATTGAAGCCTCATTGATTGGAAACATAACAACCTCATCTAAAAGGATATCATATGGGACCATTGATTTGAATTTGAGGATACTTGTGATTATATGCTTTTAGACTCTTTCTATTTGTCGTCATTTGTGGTTTGGTATGTTGCTCCCCCATATCTTGCAACATAGAGGATAACTAGCACCACTAATAAACCAAAGAGGGTTTTCTTAGTCTTCCAATCCCATAGTTCTACTTGTCTACACATGTTTTGAAGAAGCTATGAAGCTTTCCACCCTCCTTGGATTTTATTTGATCTACATGTCTCCTAGTTGAGCCTATAGTGGAAATCAATTCTTAGATACTTATACTCATCTACAACCTCCAAGGGCCTGCCCTCAAAAAGAAAAGTAACCTATTGTTCTTTCCTTTTTAAGAGAAAATCATGACTTTAGCTTTGTTGATATTTACTTGCATTCCTACATCTTAACAAAAGGGTTCCAAAGTTTTTAAGTGCTCTCTCAAACCTAGTGCAAATTTAGCAATAAGAATAAGGTCATATGCATATACAAGTATTTTCACCACATATCTTGCTAATTGGATGACTTCTCCTTTGATATTTCTTATCTACTCTTAAATCTTATCAATATATTTACCAAACAATGTGGGGGAAGGATGGCATCCCTATTTGACTCCTATGCCACTTCCAAAACATTCAAACATGCCTTCCTTCGTTTTGATTTTGGCTCTAATCCCCTCTTAAATCTTATGAGAAACAACCCTATATTCCTTTCAGACCCATAGTTCTTCCATTTTGCGACATATATTATCTCTAGGGATAGTATCAAAGGATTTTTTGAAGTCAACAAGGAAAATAAATTATTCCCTACCTTAGTTGTCCCAAACTTTTTCAATGAAATGTCATAGAGGGTTGTCCCAAACTTTTTCAATGAAATGTCTTAGAGTGATACAATGATCAATGGTAGAATGTTTAGGCTTGAAGTCAACTTGTCCCTTTACTCTTTTCCCCTCTTTTTATACCCACATGTTTATTTTTCACTCTAGCATGCTCCCAAAAACTTTTCGAAGAAGAGGGTTGATAATATTAGTACGGTAGTTAGATGTGTTATTGATATCTCCAGTTTTGTGAAGAGGTATAACAACACTAGTTGTCAATTCAACTGGAAATCTACCTTAATTGTCTTTCTTAAACATATCCTTGATGTGTGCAGCTAGAAGCTTCACACCCCATTTTAAAATTTATTTATGTAGACTATCAATGTCTTGTTCTTTACCATTTGCCAATTTCTTTATACCTTGTTCAATATCCACAGGAAGAAAATAGCTTTTATGAGGAGACAATTATGGGAGGCTTATTTTTCTCATTTGTCCACTCATATAGATGTTTTGAATAGTCTAACCACTGTGCATCTATTGTTAGGATATTGTGACACATAGGAAATAATTAAGTACAACTTGGTCTAGTGTATAGTTAGGTAACGTGTGTTTCTTTAGTATATAATTTTTGTAATTTACAATCTGATGGTCATGATATGTTCTAGACATGAAGTGATCTAACAGTTCATTCTCTCCTCAGTATTACCAACACTTGATCCATGGCTTAACACCTGTTTGGTCAATGATCTCTATTTAAAGAGCACGGAGGTTCATTTGTTAGGTGACAACTCATGCGAGAAGCTTATGTAAATTTTCTTTCTTTTACATTAATAAATTGCCTAATGTGGTCGTGTTGGCTCAGGTCGTGGATTGTTTCCCTCTTTGAGGGTTTTAACCACGTCAAGAATACTGGTGTACTGATCTGTTATCTTTTTTGAGTGGTGTCCTTTATTTTTCTATCTAAGGAACTGACCCTGTAAATTTCTACATGATATCAGAGTTATTCGAGCACTGCAACCATTGGTGATCCAAATCCAAAGCTAGTACAACTGCATCTGACTATCATTTCATAGATCTACTGTTTCTAACCGCTTTCAAGCATAGAGGACTACTTTATTGTCTTAGGAGCATTTTTTCCAGTGAGGAACCTCTTTCGTTTCATGAAAAAAGGTTTCTAGTAGCCCTAGCTACATCATCTTTAATATTTGGAGGTATATAATCTTTATTTGCAGTTTTAGTTATTTATCTCTCTCTTTATTTCGGTTTATTTATCTCTCTATTTTTTTACCAGACCTATACCTTTAATTTCTACGTATGCACCTTTCCCCATGACTCTTTGTGATAAAGGAAAACTAGGAACAAAAAGAAAGGATTTTTCTCATGCGTATGCTCTTTTCCGTCATGGCTTAGTGTGATCTTGGAAAATCAGAAACATTGAGAAAAATATTTAGCTTTTGGTCAAATCTAACTTTAAGTCGTAATGCTTGGATTTCCTTTGCGTGTTCGTTTTGGTTTGTGTGGGGTTTTCTTGTCTTGTAGACAAAAAATATTTTTTATGTAAACACGCACTCCAAAGCTTCAGTGAGCAAAAAAAAAAAACCAATTCATATATTCCAAAAACCAAAAGCTTCACTGAGCCAAAAACACGCACTCCAAAGCTTCACATGGCCAAAAACCAATTCATGTATTATTCTTTAAATTATTGTAACACCGAAAATATTTATGTTGGTGATGATAAATCTCTTAGTGTTGCAGGGACTGGAACTATTCTTCTAGACAATGGTCAATTTAATGATATATTGTGTGTTCCTACCTTATCCTGCAACCTTCTATCTGTATATCAAATATCTCATTTAGGTGAAGGTAAAATTGTTGAATTTTCACCTCATGATGTTGTAATTAAGGACCTAAGAGATCCTAGACAGATTTCAGCTACTGGCATTGTCGACGATTCTACAAGGTTGTATAAGTTTAACAACTTTGGGTCATTAACTCTTCCCTCAGTATTTGTTTCTCATAATCATGAAGTGAGCAGACTTTGGCATGAGTGATTTGGTCACTTAAACTATCACTCTCTTAAAAATCTATGTAAAGAAAATATGGTGACTGATCTTCCTATGGTATTTTGTAGAGATGGTGTTTGTTCCAGATGTGTACACAGAAACATCATCAGGAGAATTTTTAAAAATGTGTCTCTTGACACGCCCCAGGCCCTTTACAGCTTGTGCATAGTGATCTATGTGGTCCACTTCCAGTTGTTTCATTCTCTGGATACAAGTATTTCTTAACTTTCATTGATGATTTCTCTAGACACACTTGGGTAAACTTCTTAAAACTCAAGTGTGAAGTCTTTAACATGTTCTTATCATTTAAGGCCTTTGTTGAGAAACAATATAGACATCAAATTCTTAATCTAAGATCTGATAATGATGGAGAATATGTTAACAACAAATTCATCAACTTTTGCACTGAGCATGGAATTCTATTGCAACATATTGTTCCATATACTCCACAACAAAATGGTGTACATGAAGGGAAGAATCACACCTTAAAGGAAATGTCTTGTTGTATGCTTCAACCCAAAGGACTTAGTCTTAATTTTTGGGCATAAGCAATTAACTGTGCAAATTACATAGTAAATTGCACTCCTACTAAGGTTTTAAAGAATATCACTCCAAAAGAAGCATGGAGCTAAATTAAACCGGATGCAAGTCACTTTTGTGTTTTTGGAAGTGAAGCATGGGCCCATATTCCAGATGAGAAACATAAAGCCTTAGAACCTAAGAGTGAAAAAATTATTTTTGTTAGATATTGTGAAGATGTCAAAGGATATAGACCTCTTCAACCCAAATCCAAAAAATTTATCATCAGAAGAGATGTAAAGTTTTTTGAAAGTATATCGGCCTACGAGCCTAGTTCAGTAGATGTGCCACCTCTCTCTAACCCTTCTACTTCTAAAAATATCTCTTCTTCAAATGATGACATCGAGGACGAAAATCCTCCCCCACCTTCTCGAGATCCCCTTCAGCCATTCATCTTTCAAATGGGTCCATGCTACTCTGGATGCAGTAGGTGCTCTTGCAGGTGATCCTATAGATCACCGTTATACACATTCTCAATTCAATAGAGCCTCTTCTTTACTCGCTCAAGCTTCAATGAATTATGATCCTGATACCTTTACAGAAGTTTCAGTCCATCCAGATTGGGACGCAACTATAAATGAGAAATATCGTTCATTATTGGAAAATGATACATGAGACCTTGTTCCTTTTCCAAAGGGATGAAAAATTGTTAGATGCAAATGCGTTTACACAACCAAGTTTGGACCAAATGGAAAAGTTGATAAACATAAAGCTCTTGTTGTTGCTCAGGGTTTTTCACAAGTTGGAGGCATTGACTATACTGAAACATTCTCCCCTATTGCCAAAATGTACTCTATCCACCTTGTTCTTTCCCTTGTTGCCTCTTTTAAATGGGAAGTCCATCAGATGGATGTAAAATCCGTCTTCTTGCATGGGGACTTGCATGAAGAAATCTATATGGAACAACCTCTTGGATTTATACCAATAGACTCCAGCCTTGTATGTTGGCGTAAGAAATCCCTTTATGGTCTCAGGAAAGCCCCTCGGGCTTGGTATGCCAAAATGGATAGATTTCTTTTAGATACTAAATTTTCTAGGTGTCATTCTAACAATATTGTCCACACCAAGAAAGTGGGTAAGTCACTTATCATTCTTGTTCTTTATGTTGATGATATTATACTTACTGTTAGTGATCCCAACCTTATAAACCATGTGAAGTCCAACCTTAAAAAGAAGTTTGAAATGAAAGACTTAGGGAACTTGCATTATTTTCTTGGTCTTCAAGTCTTGCAATCCAAAGAAGGTATTTCCCTTTCACACTTCAAGAATGCCTGTGATCTTCTATGCCACTTTCGAATGCAAGACTGTAAGCTAGCCCCTTCTCCCTTTCAATCTAAAGTAGTCACTTTTACTTCCACTGAAATTGATGCTACCTTATACTATTAGCTTGTTGGAAAAAATTTGTATCTAATCCATACCCATCCTGACCTTTCATTTGTTGTTGGCCTTGTTGCTCGGTTTATGACAATCCCACATGAAAGTCATTGGAAAGTGACTAAAAGAATACTTTGTTATGTTCGAGGTACAATTCAGTTTGGGATTCATTATAGTGCAGCAACATCTCCTCTATTGGTTGGTTTCACTGATTCTCATTGTGTTGGTGACCCTGATGATCGGAAGTCTACTACAGGTTATGTATTCACTCTTGTTTCTAGACCTATTACATGGGCTTTCAAGAAACAAAGTTCCATTTCTCTTTCTTCAGTAGAAGCAAAGTATCATGGTGTCATTGAAGCAAGGAATCATTGTGGCTTCGTCAGATCCTATCAGAGCTTGGTTTTTAGCAGCAGCATCCGACTACACTTTGGTGTGATAATAAAAGTGCCATTCAATTATGAAAATATTGACTCCAACATCAGTAAAAAAATCACATTGAAATACACATGCACTTCATAAAAAATCTCATTCATGACCATGCTCTTGAAGTGCAATATTGTTCAACTGATGATCAAGTTGTAGACATCTTTACAAGGGCTCTCATTGAGGCAAAGTTTACTAAACTTCGAGTTATGGTTGGAGTTCAGGAGGTTGTCACTAAGGGGGGATATTCTCTAATGCCTCCTTCCTTCTCATATTGTATCATCTTTGTACATCCTTCAATCATACCCCAAGTTGTTCTTAAAGGGGGATGTTAGGATATTCTAACACATAGGAAATAACTAAGTACAAATTGGTCTAGTGTATAGTTAGGTAAAGTTTGTTTCTTTAGTATGTACTTTTTGTAACTTACAATCTGACGGTCACAATATGTTCTAAACATGAAGTGATCGAAATGTTCATTCGTTCCTCGGTATTACCGACACTTGATACATGGCTTAACACCTAATTGGCCCATGATCTCTATTTAAAGAGCATGGAGGGTTAGTTGTTAGGTGACCATTCATGAGAGAAGCTTATGTAAATTTTCTTTCTTTCACTTTAATAAATTTCCCGAAGTGGCCGCGTTGGTTCAAGATGTGGACTGTTTCCCTCTTTGAGGGTTTTAACCAAATCAAGAACACTGGTGTACTGATTTGTGATATGTTTGTGAGCGGTGTCCTTTGGTGTTCTATTGAAAGAACTTACCCTCTAAATTCCTACATCTATCATATTGTTTTCTATTTTCTTTTTCTTTCATTTTTGTTCCTTCTAGAAACCTTTGGGATTATGTTTTCCCAAAGAAATCAATTTTTTCCTTCTTGAAATCACATATCTTCCTTTTATTTTATTTTATCAATTGCTTATATATAATCTTGTTTTCTTTGTTTGAATTTTCTTTGAGGGATATTTTTGAATCCTTGCACTCCTTGTCATACCAAGGATTATCTAGGAAGGTATTTGAGATCCTCTTCACCGATCTAGATCTCTTGCATACCTTTAAATCTTTTTGTATTAAGGGAATCAACATAATACTACAAATATATCTTTTATCTCTTCCATTATCCTCGTAGCCCCTATTGTTTTTATTGGCCAATTAGAGGTGTTCTTTAAGATCACCCCTAAAGAACTCTTGATTTTCTTGATTTAAGATAATTCTACCATATTCATGAACTTCCTTGTGTGACTGTTGGCTATGTTCCCCCTTCTGGCCTTATCTATTTATACCAAGCTTAATAAGAAGAGGTAAATTATCAGAGTCTAACTCTATAAGGTAACACTCAATACTAAAGCTCAACAACTTGGAAATATACATTTTAGATCATATAACATAACCTATTGTGTTTTTCCCTTTGTATGTTTTACAAGTGATATTATTAGACCTCAACCAATTTTCATGCCATTACATATAACCTTGTCATTTAGGCTACAAAGGCTTAATATTTTTTCTCAAAAGTGTGAAACCTTTCCTTTCCCATCTTGTGATGTCCTATTCCAAGGGTGTTACTCATTCTCTCTTAACCATAGTGGATCTTTATCCTGTCTAATATTGTTGCCCAATTGAGTAGATTTATTGTTTGTTGTTATAGCATTAAAATCACCAATTAGAAATATTTCTCCCTTAGTGTTGAAGCTTGAAATATTTATTTTAACCATGCATAAGGGTCTCCACTATCTAGGTTCTTTTTTTTTGTAGAATTTTGAGCTTTTTGGAGAAGAATAACAAACAACCAACCATATTGTTGCATCAATATTTGTTATTATCAGCCATATAAATTGTTTATTTGTATCTTCTTTCACCATTTTTATAATCTCAGTCCAAATTTATTTTATTAGGATTATTATTCCTCCATGTCATTTTCTTGATATAACTTCTTCATTCTAAACTAATATTTTAGTGTATCCTTCAAAGTCTGGAACTCTCTTCATCCATTATGTTCATGTGTTTCCATAAGGAAAATAATGTCTTTACCCTCATCTATGTGCCCCAACCCTAGTCCCCTTCTCCATGGTTAACCTCTGAAATTCCATCTTACCATGTTTAGGTACTTCTATGGCAATCTAATCCCTATTTCTTGTGTGTTAATCTATCAATGACTTGGGCTTTCCCATTTCTCAACCATGCCCACTTTCCTTCCCCTCTTGCTGATTTTAATTTCTCTCATTCTTTCCTCCTTTCTTCTTGTTCGTAAAATGTTAAATCTTCATATAAGTAGATAAAAGTACCTTTAAGCAACCCTCTATTCTTTAGGATCCTAGAGTTGTCCTCAATGGTTCTTAAAGTAACTTTCACATGTATATCCCTTCTTGATCCCATATTATTTTCTATCCTGATTGCTTGTTGAATCCCACCTGTCCAATACAACTCATTCTTAAGAAAATTCCTTGATAGAATATTTGTTCTCTCATTTTCCCCAGAGTCCTTCAAGACATTGATCATGATATTTACTGCTTTTTCTTCTCTGTACTTTTCCTCTCTTATTGTCACTTGATTTATTTTTCTATAATTTCCTTTTGTTCAATTGTTAGTTTTGTACCACCTAAGCATGTGATTTATCCTCTTTTATTTTCCCTGTTAACTTTTTTTCTCTTATTTCCATGTCTACCATTATCGACTGAAACTTTTCCATTTGAACTATGCTAGCTACTCCCATTAGCTCTAAATGATCTTTTTTTTCCTTGCATGCTCCATTTATTGCTCTAACTTTATTACCTCTAGATTCCCTTTCTCCATTTTATTTTGTAGGATTCTATTGTAGCAGTTGCAAAACCCTCCTAAATTTTGGCCTACATCCAAATTTCAGAGCCCTCCTTGGTTTTTCCCTTGATGATTGCAATCACTGAGGCTCATTCCATGAGCTCTTTTTGAGTCTTCACACCCTTTTCTCTTGATCAACCACTGGTCTTCTTTTGGCATCTTGATTACTATGTCATGTTTGCAAGTTTTTTCTTGAGATTTTGAAGGTTTTTCCTTCTATGCATGAGTTATTTTCTCTCTTTGAACATCGATCATACTCACACACAAAGCTACACGCACTTTCGTGCAAGTTTCATCACAGTCATTCGAAGATCTATCTCAAGTGTCACACTTGTCACTTGTAAACTTGAAGTCTGTCTCACTGAGCACATGTTGCCTTATTGGTTTGAGGTGCCTTGTTGTCGAGTCATGATACTTGTGTGATCACAATGTCATGTATGCACAAGTTCACTTGCTCTCGCACTTAGCTATTTTTCTTAAAAATTTGTTGACCAGACGACCCTCCCTCAGACCGACCTCCGATAAGCTTCACTACGTAGTCTCAAATCTCAATGACCCTGCTTTGCTACCCAGAACTATGCAGAGGTTGAGATTGTCCTTTCGGGTAGCCTACATTGCACAATACTAGAAGTGAGCCAACCAACTATCTCCTAGAATTGTGCAGAAGTTGTCCCCAAGTTAGATCCACTGTGTGCTTCCCGTAACATCACTCATCAAGCCTCCCTATGGTCTACCAGAAAACTTCAACTGCACTATGACCCGGGGTTTCACTTCTCCCAAAAAATGTGCAAATGTTGCCCAACTTCCTGCCCTATACTGTCTGTAGAAACTTCACAATCATGTGAGTTGGGCCTCTGTTGTCCGTCACTGCACTGTTCCAAGGAATTGCACAGATTTTGTTGGTAGCCCCCTTACTGAATTTCCCTGCACTCCCTCTGAGAATTGCATAGATTTGACTCATCGACCCCATGCTGGCTTGTCCTACTCTCCCTTTGAAAATTGTACAATTTTCACTGGAAGCCTCCCTGTTGCCCCACTCTGCACTCATCCCAGAAACTAGACAAAAGCTGCATGTTCAACATTGTCTCTCAGAAATGTGCAATTATGACCAACAACTCCCCATAGCCTAATCCAACCTTGCTTTGAGAAACTACCTAGAAATGTATGTTAGTGACTCTTGCTGCCTGCTCTGTCTTCCTTGGAGAAACCGCGTATATTCCTAACTAGACCCCTAGATGACCTACCCAGTCGTCATCCTAAAAACTATGCAGAATTTCCGAATAGTTCCTCTCAACACCCTATCTTGTCTTCCTCCCAAGAACTATGCAATTCTGCCTCCCAACTACGTTTTACCTTGCAACTGTCACTATTGTCTCGGATTGCACAAATCTTCCTCCCAGTGACATCTACATAATTTTTCCCAACAATGTTCTGGAGCCTCACATCCTAGCCTAAGATGTGCTCTACGTAGTTTCAGTGCCTTATCCCTCTCCCGACACCTGCAGTGAAATGGAAAACAATGCACCATGTTATACTAGGATATTTTCAGATTTGATGTAGTCTCATCATGAGTGATTACAGGAACAGGTACAATGATGAAACATGGCATGATGACAAACGAGATGAAGAAGGCATTCTAGAAGACTTCCTTGTAGTTAAACGAACACACGAAGCACATCGAGCAGCAAGTGAAAGTGACAAATACATGAGCACCATCAAACAAGACCAAGACTATCGAAGACCCCACACACTTTTCCATGTGGAGGACTGAGAGCACACCCATCACTCACCAACACAACAACTCAACATGGACAACACAGTTGGCCAATACATGTCAGTAGTGTCATGTCAAGTTGTGTCATGAGTTATCTTTGCCACATCAACACTATGGGCCATACTTGTTGTAATGAAATCTAATGTAATGTGAAGGTCCAATAGACACACATATGAATTTGAAGAGTCACGTCAGTTGAAAAGTCATAGAAAGTCAAATGGTCATGAGGGAATTCGAAGAGTCACAAGGGTCAGTTATTCCACTTGGTTATATATACCCCTTCATTGTATGAGCAAAGGAATTTTCACCTTGGCTCCTCCCACATAGCCTTGAGAGTCTGTAGTTTGTTCTTTGAGGAGTAAGGAGTGGCTCCAATGTCCCACTACTGGGGCTAGTGATGTATGGTGTACAGATGTGTCTTGGAACATTTTCTTAATTTAGAAGCCTGTCTTAGGCCAACACATTTTCATGCATGTTTTGTATCCATTTGTAAGGCTATTCTTTAAACGTTTGTAATGCATGTTTTTTGAACCTGTGTAAGATAGTTGAATTACTTCTGTTATTTTGGTACTCACATTGTTGAAGATGTGTTTTATTGTTTGTCGTTATTGTCTCATCCATGTGGACTACTCTGTTGGACATTAGATAAATTGTCCTTATGTTTTCTTGGTTTTAACCACTGTCACCCATGTGTGAACTACTCCACTAGATGGTGTACATGTTTGCCCTTGAACTTTGGTTTTAACAACTTCCACATCTCATGTGTACTATTCTACTGGATGATGGACAGGCCCTTGTTGTTTTCGCGTATGTCACTCCCTAGGTGGTACTACTGCCTCTCATCTAGTGGCCCACTTTTACTCTCTCCCTTACAATTGGAGAACCCAGACACAAATTTACATTACGCACTCACGAGACATAATCACCTCGCTTTCTTGAAGTTACAAGCATAACACTCTCAGGTGTTGAACAACAAGAGCTAAGGAAAATCTCTAAGATAATGGAAATCAAGCCATCATACCGAATGAGACTCCTACACCAAACAGTGTGAGGTCTAATTGGGACTTCATACCATGGAGATGCCCTGAATGTTGGCAAGTCCAACACTATCAAAAACTTCTTACTTGCTCTTTTAGCAATTTTCTCTCTCTTTCAATCCTCCCTCTGTATTTTGTTATTTTGTTTATCTGGTTGTCTTCTTGTTGTACTTTTTCCTCTAAAATTCCAATCCTCTTTTTCATGTTCATGAGCTCATTTACTAAAGTTTTGAAGGCCAAACCAAAGGTGAGGTTGTGGGACTGTATAGATATTTGCTACTTCTAGGTCCATCCTATCTCTTCCTGGGAAGAAATGGCCCCTTTCCTTTCTCGTTTGTTACATCTCTCATTAATCTAATTCACTATTGTATGACACCTTGTAGCTGTTTCGACATAGTTGAGAAATCATATTTAGATACTCCTCTCTAGAGAAATTTTGTAAATAGGTCATCCATTCTAGAAAATGAGTTTGTGTTTTTGATTGGTTTTAGTATCATTGTAAATAGGTCGTCATTGATGCTTCTTTGGTAAAGGAATCTTGATTATGGTTATGCGTAACATATCCTTCCAACAGGTTTCCAATTTTTATAAGCTTCATTTAAGAAGCTTCCTCTCCTTTTCTACATTTTTAATTGACAGTTCTTCTCTATGGAATTTTACCTAATTGAAAGAAACAAATAAATAGAGTAATATCATATTCATTTAAAGCAATAATTCATCTCAAATATTACATTGTATTTTACAATAAAATTATTGTGTTAATAGGATTGTTTATTTTGGAATAAGACATCCACAATTTTAATTGAATTATTAGCAATTATTAGGTGGATGGTAGGGTTTTAAATTCCACAAAATATTCAAGAATATTGTTAGTAGTATAGGCAAATAAAATGTTGAAGTTTATCTCCAAATTAGTTATGCCCTTTTTGTCTATTTAATTAAATTCATTAATTAAAAAATATGTCATATGAACAAGTATCATATAAAACAAGATATTGTTCTTTGGGCATGTGGTATTGATAAGGCATGAAATTGGCCCATGGTATTGTAACAAAGCCTATCTACAGACTCAAAATCTTCTTAATAAAGTGGGGAGAAATCTTGATATTTAAATATTGTTACATGCTTTTTTGAATGCATATATGTTTCACTTATTTACATTAATGATCTTTTACCATTAAGAATAATTAATATAATAATAAATTATATATAGTAATTTTTTTTTAATTTTTTAATTTTAGCAATTTGGATATCTTAAATATATAATGCCTATTAAAATTTAACCAACAATGTAATTTATATAGCTACACTAACTTAAATTAATTTATAATATAATTTAAAATGAACATTAAATTAAAAAACAAACGAATAAAAAATAAATTTCCAATTATTAAAAAAAATATTCACCCAACCAATATCCAACTCCCAAGTGAAAGTGTATATATTCAATTTTAAATATTTAGATATTATAAAAATATCTATTATAAAAAATGGCTTTAAAAGAAACCATTAAAACGACGAAAATGAGTTTACACAATCAACTTGAACCTTGACACCAATTCAACTGGTATAGAAATATCATGACAAAGAAAATTCTCCAGCAAACAATCATTCACGTAAAAATAACATTAACATTATTAATTGACACACGAAGCTCTAAAGTTGGAAGTTTCTCTAAACAATGCCATATTCATTAATACTATTCAAATTTATTCTCACTATTTAAAGAATGAAATAATTTAAAAAAAATTAGTAAAATTATCCAAGTTTAATGTTATGATGGTTATATTTAGATCAAATTCAATTGAATCCATCATGTTATCAATTTTAAATTTATAGTAATCTTATGTTAATAATATTTAGATATCTATAATGTTATCAATTTTAATTAGATAATCTTATATTATAATATCTAGATATCTAATAAATATTTAAGTTAAACTTGATTTAATATGTTTTAAATTTAAAATTTCATATTATATTCTTATATTTAGATAATTTAATAAATAGTTAAATTCAATTTGGCTTAATATGTTTGTAGGTAAAAGTTAGTTTCTTTAAAATAAATTATAATATTGATTTATTCCCTAATCCAATGATACAATTTTAGTTTACATATGTTTTTCACTTTGCAATTTGTGTAATGTTGGTAGATTAAAAAATATTTTCTTTTAGCCATATCTCTTTTTCCATGCACACTGTGTCTTGGCTAAAAAATAGAAAGAAAACTTGCATTTTCCAAGTGAAATATTTGAAGCTCAAAATGTCTCAATTTTCTTTTGCCATGTTTCTAAATTTCATCATATATTGACTTTCTATTCCTGGTATTAATTCCTCTTCTTATATGTAATTGTCAACCAACTCCTTAATTTATTCCATCTGATGTGAATTTGTTCAGCCAAGACTACTGCTTTTAAGAGTTTCTACCTAATTCCTTCTAATTCCTTTCGACCATTTTCATAATGGTTTCTACCTACTTCCTTCTAATCCCTTTCATAATGGCAGGGACATATTTCATTCCGAGCATAGATGGAATGGTTGATACTATTCTTGTTTTCCTCCAGAAAGGTTTAGCTCATCAGTTGAGGGGATGTGATGCTTTATATATTCATCTTCAACATGTCAATATAACTCAATGATGTTTCTATTATATGATCAATTTATGCATTGCATTTTGTAATTGTGGATTTCTATGTGTGTCTAGGATTCTCTGCAAGTTTATTTTTGTGTTTCTATTGTAATCTCGTATTTTGTTGGTTATTACAGATTCCAAGATTTATGTTTGGAGCATTTTCTCCTCTTTGTCTCCCCTTCTTTATGGGGACAAGCATCTGTGTAGTCAATCTTTATGTGGTCAATCTTTGGGATTCCAACCTCTATAGCTTTGTATTTTATTAGTTTAATAGTGAGCAAACATCATAGCGCTACCTACGATAGGTTATGGCGAACCACCCTGTAAATAAAACAAGTAATGAGTTTGTGAATCAGCGTACCCTTTTTTTCCTCAGTTCGGCCCTCAAATCTACTAAACATTTTAAGTGACACCACAAAATTACCATCCTTCTTGCTCTTCATATGTCTGAAAAGCTGAATTGACTAACTAATACCCTATGCCTACTGGTATCTTAGAATTGTTTGAACTATGGCTACCATTGCTATAACCAGGGCATATTGTATGTGGATGAAAAGGAAATTGATTGAGCTGAAGGACTGAGATTGAGGGAGGGTGGAAAAAACCACAAGAAAAAGGCAGAGTTGGACAAATTTTTAGTCCATTAAAAAGTTGATTCCATTTATTAAAAACCCATCCAAGAAGAGCATTATTGCATCTCCATTCCATTGCATCCAACAGAATATGACAACTGGACAAAGTTGATGATGAGATCTTTGAGTTCTAAAGACGAGGAAGGCAGGTGAGTGAGACTCATGGCTTTTGATGACCTGAAAAATTACATGGCTTTGGGTGTCCAAGAAAACTACATATCTTCTGAAATCATCAAAACCAAGGGAGTGGAAGTCAGATATGGGGAAGGTTATTTAATAGTGCCAATGGTAATAGAAATGTTATTAAACATGGCACTCACTGGTTGCTTCAGAACTAATGGTTTCTCTACTTCTTTATTGGGAAAAAGGGCAATACATGATTACCTGGTTGACAGTAGAGTAAACAGGTTCACCATTTATGCATTTGTAACCAACACTCAGGTCAAGTGATCACAAACCCGGTCTACTAACACCAACAAAGAACACATGGATGTTGCCAAATGCTTACCTTGAGAGGTAATTTTTTAAGTCTCAAAACCTTGACCGTTATAAGTGCTTCTGTGAACTTGATTTTCTCTTTTGTTTTGGTTTTTCTCGATGCAATTGAAGGTAGTATTCTCAAATGGTATTATGCACACTCCATGCCACTCTCTAAACCTAGTGTAGGTATTATAATGGCGTCCATTGTTATTAGCTTCTGCATGGACTGTCTCCCTTTGTATTTGGGGAGATTTCATATACTGTATCCTTTGATTAGAAGAAATCAAGATAAGACTTTTTAAACCAAGATAGGTAGATAAACCCACCATGACTTTTGACTCATTTTTCTTCCTCATTTCCCTCCCTTCTTCTCCTCTCATCAATCTTGCCACCATGTCTTCCACATGTTCTCTCTTCACAGTTTCATTTATTGCTACTCCAATCTCCACACTTCGGTAAAATATCTCTTGTTGGTTAATTTCTTTGTAAAGGAAGGCCACAATATCATGGGCCTCAATTGTTTTCCATTTTGGTGAAAATTTTATATCAAATCCAATAGAACTAATCTTAGATTTATAGTTCCATCTCTGTCAAATGGATCTTTGACCATGAAAAAACTACACAGGAGTTTCACATTTTCAAAAGTTATTAATGTTTTCTAACTTTATTTTTCAATATAAAATTTGCAAGGTGCAATCGTTAACTCAGTGATAATTTACTTACATGGCACATTGGACTCAAATGTGGGTTGATAGCTCTGACCTAGAGCTCTAAAATCATCTAAAGGTATCTTGGAATAAGGAGAGCTTAGAGCTATGTGTCCAAGGTTGGTTATTAGATGCGGATGTCTTTAACTATGATTCGATGCCTTGTCATTTTGTTTATTTTGTACGGTGGGCTCACAATATCACTGTGTTTAAGATAAGAAACTTCCAGCAAAAGTGGTAGCCAATCTTATGGTTAATGTCATGAGTAAATTCTAGTGCAATCCTAAACTAAAGAAAGATGGTATTTTGATTATGTATACTCTAGATTGTGATACCCATATGGTTTCTTTTATGCGGCTAGCCAAGGCAATCGACCTAGCTGTGGGATTGGTGGTGTTTTGTATATAAATGCATTTCAATTCATTCATATCAGATATACTTTGGGTCCTGGATCCAATTGAAAGGTCGAGTTCTTAACATGGTTTTTTGTTCTTTATTTGGCAAGTGCTTTGAAGAGGTTGCAATTAATGGGGAATCTCAAATAGTTGTTGACCAAGCTAATGTAAGTTTTCTATGTAGAATGTGCAGCTCCAATCCTTAATGTCTCAAATTTGGCAGTGCATTCAGTAGCTAGAATGGTCATCCTTCACCCCAATTATGACAAGATCAATCAACTAGCAGATAAAATCTCCAAGGAAGCATTCAAGTAGTCAGGTAGCTCACTTTATTTATATAAATTTTTTATCACTAGGAATATGAAGGCATGGAAATTCTACTTTAAGTCTTAATTTTCGACTAGTGATGAATAACATTCTTCACAGTCATTCAGGGAGAATGTATCTTCTAATGGTAGTGGGCACATGTCCTTTCTTCTTATGGATGATCCATTGAATGCTAGATCCTCTGCTAAAACCAATGATCTAGATTTTACTCTGTAGTTCTCACCTCACCCAAAAGCATACCCGAGCAACACAATATGCAACTTCAGGTGAAGAGCATAGTTGATGACAATGGTGTGCATTCCAATATTCGATCCAATACCAGTCCCTTTTTTTATGTCAAAGCTGGAGTTGCTAACTCTGTAGCTGTAACATCACAACAAAATAAAGGTGTATCAGATTCATTCAATGGATACTTAAAAAACACTTACATGGAAACTAACAAGGTGTTAGAACCTTCTTTTGGACATAATCCCTTGCCAATACTAGGAAATTTTTTGGGTTTGAATTATTTCCTAAATTAAGAAGCTATGTTGATCAAGATTAGTAGCATCAGAGAGAAGGGAGGATGCTTGGTAAAAGCTCTAGGCCTATTCAGAAATCCCCACGCAAACTTCATTTGATGCCTAATTACCTATCTGATTTATCACCCACCAAAGACTAGATCGAAGGTAATAACAAGTTATTCAATGTTCCTTGTCTCCTCATAGATTTCAATCTTAAGAGGTCCAGATAGTCAGAGAGAGGTCCAAAAGGCCAACTTATCCACTGGATCTTAAGACATTTTCTAGAGTTGGGAACAATCATTGGAATGAAAAGCGGTTAGATCATGAGCTAAGTTCTTCTTGGAAGCAAAGTGAGACAATAATGATTGGTTCTCCACATGAATTTACAAATCCTACCTCTCAAACTGGAATGGAGCATTCAAAGAGCTATACTTGTGTCACATTCCATTGTCCAAAATCAGCCACAAAACACATTATTCTCATTATGGTATGGAGAGTGAAATTGTGCAATATCCTGTTCGAGAAGAAAGTGAACAGGGAATAGGAATGTGGCATCCCTACCTCGAAGCTATGAAAAGGCCCCAATGTTTCCTATTGCATTTTTTTTCAATTCCTTCTATATCTGCAAATTAAATTTGAGCCATAAGGGGGACATCTACATGTACAAATTTGTTATAATTATCATACAATGTTTTATGTTGGAGATTGCTTTAAAGCCTGGAGAATCACATAAAATTTATTATAGTTTTCCCTTAGCTAGGCCAATGATTCTTTTTCAATTTCAATGGATTTTGTTTTCAAAAGGTATGTAAAAATTCGGTTTCAAAGCTTTGTCATCCTTTTCTTATTGAACATTGCAAAGGTGACAAAGTATTCTATAATGTGGAATGCCGTTACCAACAGATTTTGACTGATGAATAGATGGAAACATTTCTTGCTTCTATGCCATCTGGGTCAAGTGCTTCTTATTACAGTGGAAATGTTTTTAACCAGTATAGATGTGCTGCATAACACAGGCATAAGAGATCTTCGTCATTCATAATGTGTAAAATAAAAGGTGTTTTAATGGATGTGTTGTTGCCTCTTAGGAGCCGTCACAAAATACACAAGCCTAGATGACATAAAAATATATGTGTTCTTATTGTTGAGGAAAATGGATGGGATGGGGTGGGATTTTTTGAAGCACACTTTTTTTGGACAAGCATTTTGTTGTGTACATTGGCATAAGTTTTAAATCTTATCACAAGCTATGTATAGGGATGGGCCCCAAATGCTTCCCAATGTAACTCATTGATTTATTTTTATTAGAGACTCGTTTGATCGTATGAAGAAATATTTAAATTCCCTACTACCCAAATTTCCATGAATTGCTCACCTTTTTTACTGTCTTGAGAATTTATACTTGTTGTAACTCTTATAGACCTTATTCCTGTTGACGTCATACTTGCAAGGGATATTTTTCCAAGGTAAATGACAATAATTCAATAGCTACTCGAACACGTATCTAATCATGGAGTATCAAGTAAGAGGAGTAGCTACACTATTTTACTTTTTAGATTTACACATGATTAAAATAAATGAAATTATGGGAAAAAACAGTGAATGTACGCCAAAAAATGGCATTTAAAAATAAAAACAGTTAAACAATTCCCTATCAAGGTTGATGAGAAGATCCAATTAGTCATGGAAGTCACTTTAAATTACAATCTCCTCTCTGTTATTATTATTATTAGAGCCTCTCTGTTCTTGTGATTATTCTAAGAGGATATCAATGGAAACTATTTACGCACACAACAATGGAAGAGGATTACTCTTCCTCGTCTAGTGCCTTTGTTGTAGATGGATCAATTGATTTCCATTGACACTCTGTTAGGAGAACTCATATTGGACGATGGAAATAATCAATCTTCATAATTGGTATGAATTCATTTGAATTATATTCTCTGGTACATTCAATTGCGTTGTATTAGTTGGCATGTTTGTTCCAAATGTTTTATCATCAACATTACAATTATATTCTCTTACACATTCCATTATATTCTAGTAAGGTTTGTCTGGTCCATATATTTTACCATCATCTTATTCACAGGACTTCCTCGTCTAGTGCCTTTGTTGTAGATGGATCAATTGATTTCCATTGACACTCTGTTAGGAGAACTCATATTGGACGATGGAAATAATCAATCTTCATAATTGGTATGAATTCATTTGAATTATATTCTCTGGTACATTCAATTGCGTTGTATTAGTTGGCATGTTTGTTCCAAATGTTTTATCATCAACATTACAATTATATTCTCTTACACATTCCATTATATTCTAGTAAGGTTTGTCTGGTCCATATATTTTACCATCATCTTATTCACAGGAGTGGAGATAGCAGAAATGTTAGCCTATGTAGGCATTCTTTCAAATTTAGTGACTTACCTCACAAATGTTATGCATGAGAGAACCACTACTACTACAAAGAATGTGAATGTCTGGTCTGGTGTGGTCTCCATGCTTCCTTTCCTTAGAACTTTTGTTACAGATTCATATTTGGGTTGATATTAGACCATTTCCCTATCTTTTGTCATCTATTTGATGGTTAATCATTTCTTTTCTTTTTCAAAGTGTTTCTATAAACATATCTAGAGAGGTAACTAGTTTTCTACAACAATCTAGGATTTGCACCCAATCTCATTTCTTTGAAACCTATGTTAAATAGATAAGGTAGATTGTAGCTAAAGGTTGGCTCACTTTTTTTTATATTTTTTTCTCATACTTTTCTCTCAAGCTCTTCAAGAAAAATACACTTAGAGATTTGAGTGGATTTCATACTGCCTAGGTGCTAGGTTTGAGAGGTAATGACTTATCTTAAACAATTTATATTCACATCGAATTCATTCCTTTGAAACCTGGACTAGATAGCTAGGAATATAATAGCTAGACGATCGTAAGTAATTTCTTTTTCACCTTTTTCTTTTCAAAAATGTCTAAAAATTAGGAGTTTGAGTGGGCTTCTTCTATTTAGATGTTAGGTTTGAGATATAAGATCAAAATAACCAAGGATTTGTATTCAATCTCAATGTCCCATCCTTACAAATTCATGATATACAACCAGGGTAGAGGGGAAGTTAAATGGAACTGATCAACATGTTAACAGTTAGTGAACCACACCCATTAGGTGTAAAATAAATTATGACAAAGTTTATGTTAAGGCACTTCCTATGTAAAATTCGTCTGTTCAAAATCGCATAGATGAGAAGGAAACCCAAAGTATCTAACATACCACCCTAAGGAACAATTATTAAACCTCGCATTTTTGGCATGGAACCTTATCGGGTTGCCCCAAGATTAAGTCAATCAAGACCATCCCACTAAAGCCAACATGGACGTTCCTTCCATGAATCTATCTTGAGGACAAAAACTCAAAGTTGATCACGACCTTATTGGGTCCTTCCAGTAGCTAGCACGCCACTAGCATTTTTCTAATCCGTAATGTTATGAATTGATCATTTTGTGGCTATACAATTTCTTGCCAATGAATTTATGCAAAATTTTATCGATACAAGAACATTTTTCTATATATTTTGGGAAAATTAAACCCCTATTTAAAAGGACAACTGGGTTTCGAAATAGTTATTTAATTCTGTTTTAACCTCGTGAACGGAGACTAAGTAACAAACATTACATGCAATGGATTGTTACAGGGATTAACTTTAGTCACTTTATCAACTTCTTTTAGGAGTTTGAATAGGATTGGTATTTTCTTCTTCTCAATCTGCCTAGTTTGTGTGGGGCGAGGAAGCCACAAGCCCTCTCTAGAAGCATTTGGTACATATCAGTTTGAAGAGGACGACCCAGTAGAGAAGAAGCATAAGAGTTCATTCTTCAACTATTGGAATTTTGGTATATTCATTGGTAGTCTTATAGGAGTCATTATACTCATGTATCTTTAGGATAATGTTGGATGGGGTCTTGGATTTGGCATTCCTGTCGTGACCATGGCAATAGCTCTGTTAATCTTCTTATGTGGGATGAGATTTTACCGACATAAAATAACTAGTTGCAGTCCTCTCACTCAAATTATCCATGTCTTTGTTGCAACGTTTCACACATGGAATGTTTCTACTTATCATTAAGAAAAGAATAAAGTAATTTCCGATGTAGAAAGGGAAGTTTTGCATTTTGGGTCAAGAGGACAATATTTTCCTACTGATCAGTTTAGGTAAGATCTCATTGGTCACATTTTCTTTGCAAATTGAATTTAATTGAGTCACCGTTTCTTTTCCATGTGGCACGATAATTTTTGAAGCTCTTAATAGTTGAAATAACCATACTATAGGATGTGGTGTACCGACATTTTAGATTTTAGCGATATAACATAGAATATTTTTACATACTAACCACAACTAAGGTGTAATGAATCCCTAAGTCCTATTTTTGTTTCATTTCTCTTTTGTTATTCTAGCTTCTTGTTCGTTGTTTTTGATAAGTCATTCAAAACTAATGTGTACCTTATTTTTCAAGGAAAAACCAATGTCTCCATAAGCATCTTTGTTCACATCACTACAATTTATCAAATGCACTTCAACCAAAATGCTCAACAAAATTCTTCTGGTATAAGTTTCAGCAAATAGAAGTGAGAAAAGAGATGAAGACAAGGGCATCATCACATCAAAGACAAGAAAAAAACTCCATCTACACAATTGCAATATGAAAAATGCAGCCTCAAAGATTAGTTGCAATTGAAGCAACTGCCATAACTCCTAGTCTAGTAAAAAAATGAAAAATCATTCGAAAGATTGCATTCATTTTCCCAGATGCTATAAGTCAACGTTGAAAACATATGAATAAATATGTCATCCAAAAAATTATGTGATTCATTTAGCTTTGCATGTCTTCATCAAGAGAAATTAAGAAGATACAGAGTTTCCACAAGCTAAAAATGCCTTAATATATGAGATATATTGTCCATCACATGCTATAACTTGTGCCAACAAATATGGGGAAGATGTACAGGGTCATTTCCTTTGCAATTTATCAATTGCACTTTAAAGGAAACTCTCAACAAAATTCTTTTGATTTATGTTTTAGTGAATAAAAGTGAGAAAAGAGAGAAACGGGGACATCATCAAATTAAAGACAAAAAAATACTCCACCTGCACAATTACAATTTGAAAATTTCAGCCTCAACAATCTAGGATTTTCATCCATTCTCATTTCTTTGAAACCTATGTTAAACAACTAAGGTAGATTGCAGCTAAAGTTCGTCTCATCTTTTTGTATTTTTTCTCGTACTTTTTGCTCAAGTGCTTCAAGAAACATACACTGAGGGTTTTGAGCAGTCTTCCTTCTACCTAGGTGTCAGGTTTGAAAAGTAATGATTTATCTTAAACAATCTAGGTTTGCACCAAATTCGTTCCTTTGAAACTTAGACTAAATAGCTAGGCATATAGCACCTAGACGCTCATAAGTAATTTATTTTTCACTTTTTGGTTTTCAAAAACGTTTGAGAAATGAGGAGTTTGAGTAGGCTTCCTTCTATTAAGATGCTAGGTCAAAGAGATAAGATCAAAACAAGCCATAATTTGTATTCAATCTCAATGTCCCATCCTTACAAATTCATGTTATACAACCACGACATAGGGAAGTTAAATGGAACTGAAGGACATGTTAACAAGTAGTGAACCACATCCATTAGGTGTAAAATAAATGATTTCAAAGTTTATTTTAAGGCACTTCATATGTAAAATTTGACGGTATGAAATCTCATAGATGAGATTTTGTGCCTTACAACGTTTCCTTTGCAACATCTTATACAATTGCTAGTTAAAAATAATGTTACATGGACAAGTATAATATGAAATGAGTTATTTTTTTAGACATATGGTATTGTAACAAAGTTAGGGTGAATGTCTATGGTTAAGAATTTTTTTGCATATTTTTTAAAATGTGTATGCGTTAATTCTTTTTTATATAATAATAATAATAAGAAATTAATTTAGTTAATTTTATGCTTAATTATTTATTTTTAATTTATGCTTATCATCGATTGAGTGTAGCCTTTATAACACTTTAATTATATAGCTTTTCTAATTATAACTATTATATAATATCGTTTAAAAAGTCTCGAATCTTTTTAACCATAAATCTTATTTTAAAATAACAATTTTAAATAAGTCTTAAACAAAGTTTTGAATATATATTCATAAAATTAATACATTTTTAAAATAAATTTATTTAAAATTGTAGAATATATTTTTAAATTATATGATTTTTAAAGTAATTTTTTTTTAAAATTAAAACCCACTATTTTAAAAAATCTATAGCTTCTTGTCAACCTTAAAAGCATATTTCTATGAATAATATAAATATTTATTCTCCAATAATAATATAAAAAAAATACATATTCCTCACAAAAGAAGTTACTAAAATTATTTTCTCCTACTTTAAATTGCTCGCCATAAGAAAACATGAAACAATAATAGAAATTTGATAATAATTATATCATGTTAAACATTGTGTAAAAATTAAGAGATCATATTCATAAACCATATAAATTATTATATTTTCAATAATATATATTACAAGAAAATTATTTGCCAAAGTTTACATATTACTTTCAAAAGAAATTATTAAAAGTAATTTTCTTTCTTAAAACGAGTGGACATAAGAAAATATTGAACATTAGAATAGAAAATTTTGATAATAATTTTATGTTAAATATTGTGATAAAAAAATAATAAATCGATATTAATTTCCGTGTCATTTTGATTTGGATAGATTTAATGAAAAATAATTTTATCAAGAAACATGCATAATATATTTGTTGTTCCTATGGTTTTAGTTCATTGAAGAGTTGCTTGTAAAAGACTAGAGAAGACATGAAGATTATAAGTGGCAAAACAAAAAATAATTATGAGATAATAACAAATGTTTAATTTAT
>APFE030493622.1:8023-18593 GCA_000404065.3 Pinus taeda | reverse complement strand
TTCTCCTTCTTTGATGATGGAAAAAGAAGGGACGAATTAGAAAATGGGGATGGGGTGGTATCATCCATGGATTCTGCAGAAATGTAAAACGTCTTCACCTCTGATCTATGTTTGTTATTATTATTGATGGACCATATAAAAGCTGCTGGTAATACATATTTTATGTTTATGTGGGTCAAAATTCTTTACAATGAAAATCAGCAGCAACAACCTGAAAGTTCTTGTCAAGTGCATGAATATAGGAGAGGGACTTGTCCACAAGTTCGAGCATCCTCCTCAATTACAGGACATTATGGTGATTAACTTATTTATATAGATGGGATGGAGCTGTGGTTTGATTGGTTTGGAGAAGGCAAGTTGGTTCATTGGAATTTAGAAGGCGGTCAAATTGAATAAAGGAGTAAGTGAGAGACTCCGATGAAACAAAACAAACCATCATAGCGGGGGCTGTCTGTATATGCCGCATGTTAATAGGTGATTTTTTCTTGCTTCAACAGTTACGTTGGCGGTGTCGTGGCAAGGATGTTTCACAGTTTTGTATGGAAACATTCATACGTCAACGTTGTAGGAAAAAATTGTAGCTAGTGTCTCAAAAAAACCTGATTATCTTAAAAAAATACAAAGAAACGCGTGAGAGGAGAGATGGGTCGCGTAATAAAACGAATGAAGCTTCCTTGTGAAATTCTCGAAACAGAAAGTAATAGTCACATCTTTCAATTTGACTCAAATCGGACGAAAGTATTTCTAAAATATTTGGATTTTGAGAAAAAAAAGAGTTATATTTGCATAATTAAACTAAATATCTATATTTTTAAAATTATTTCAATTCAATAATTTTTTATATACTTGTGATGTTACCGAAATTTAACCACTAAATTTTTTTGTTGCTGGTTATCTGCATTGTTTTAGTATTTGTTGCACTAACGTATTAACATTGGTACAAAAGCAATTATCGAGGTTGGCTTAGGATAGTTAAGATTGAATGAAAAATGCATTATTTATTTATTTTTTAATAGAATGTTTTTATTAGATGATGTTGTAATTTCTTTTAGACAAAAGATAAAATTAAAATTAAAAACATAAAATCTGAGATTAGCGATGTAAAATCATTATATATTTATTTTACAATAAAATGTTGTGGTAATTTTTTTAAGTAAAAGATAAAAATAAAATTAAAAACTAAAATTTCAAGTTAGTGATATTAGAGATGAAAATTTTTACTTTATAATGTTGATTTATGTCCCTAATACTTTTATTTACTACTTTGATGAGCCGAGAATACTTAGCCTTCTTATGTAGCCTAAATGCAACTACCCTATGGTTGCTTTTTTGTTTTTTTAAAGAAGTCTTGTTAAACGAGAGATGATACATTCATGTTCTTGTAGCTTGATATACATTGAACTAAAGGGAAACATGGTGCAATAAACCACCAAACCAAGAAGCATAGTCATCCAAGGAGAAATGAGATTCCCTTAACCAAAGGTTGTTATCAACTAATCTAATTCCAAGAAGAGAAAAATACTCCATGAGATATATCCCTCTTAGTTGATTTAATGCTCAAAGGTACTAGTAGCAAATCCCACCAATGTGATGAAGATCATAATGTGGAACCTCATATAATATGGGGTGCAATAGACCTTACAACTTGGTTAGCATCCCCCAAAAATGTGTAGTAGTTTCAAATATACCATAATTCCCTTCACAAATCGGTCTTAGGTTATATACCCTACATATTATACCATTGCCACATGGTAGCATGTATATCCATATGTTTTATTAGTCATGGTGCAGAGTTTTACTAATGAAGTTAAAGAGACTAACATAGTTGTATAATAGGAATATCATACGCTAATGGTAAGTAATATAAAATAAGAGATGAGTGAACGGTTGTTACTCATCTTTAACAAACAAAGTGACCTAGAAAATGAGGCTACACCTAAAGGCCAATAGGTGGCTAAGGGCCTACTTTCTTTGCCTTTAGTTGCACATTAATCAAAATAGCATTGGAAGTAGAAGCTCCATGGAGATGACCAATATTAGCATGTCTCACCACAGTTTCTAGATGTTACCGAGGGATACCTTCAACAAATTCCATTTTGTAAGCCTTTTTGTAGAAAAAGGTCAACTTTTTTCTCTAAACTGTGAAGTTTGTGCAAGAGAGATGAGTGAGAGCCACCTTGTTCCTCTAATACACGAAAAATGAATAATTTGTTAATCTAGTAAAGTTTCATGAGCTTGGCAATGTTGGTCTCTCTTGTGTGAGAGAACTTAGGGTCATAAACCCATTCTTTGAATTCCATTTCAATCTATCCCTTGAATATCTACTACCTTTTTCTATTGAATTCTCAATTCCATGTCTTGAACTTCCTATTTGATATGTTCAGTTGTAGCTGCTACAATCCCCCCTCCTAAATGTTTTCCTATGCCTTGATTTTGGCCTCCCTCTTGTTTATAAGAAATTATCTTTCATTGTCGTTAAGTATTCCCTTTGTTTGTCTGAGTGTTATAAAGAATTATCCCCCCTCCTAAATGTTTTCCTATGCCTTGATTTTGGCCTTCCTCTTGTTTATAAGAAATTATCTTTCATTGTCGTTAAGTATTCCCTTTGTTTGTCTGAGTGTTATAAAGAATTATCCTTACATGTAGTGCTTTTGATGACTTGATTAGGTTATCTTGATGATGAACAAGTTTTATAGGCGACAACTAAGCAAATTTCAAACACAATACATTCCCTACCATAATCTTGCACCAACTGTTGATCTTCCCTCTAGAAACTGTGCAACTTTTTGTCACTGGAAACTACGCTAGGCCTTGAGGATCAAAACTGCACAATTTTGAAGACAAGCAGTCATTGAGCACAGAAACTGTGCTAGCCCTCTTTCACTATCAAGACTACGTAATCCACTGAGACAGTGAACTGTGCAATCCCTTGTTGTTGGGAATTTTGCAATTCATTTTTCCAGTGTGACTGCGCAGTTTCTCGGATCAAGCCAATGTTCATCCCTAGATAATAGGGAGTCCAACATTAATGTTTTACAAGTGGCACAAAGTTGTTATTTTCTTATCTCAAGACAAGTGTGGCTTTCTCCTTGATTTTAGGCATGCACGTCATAAACCCTAAACTAACCTCGTGGGGGCTAGATCTATATAATAGACACTCTTAGAGCTTATTTGTACACTCGAGATTGGAGCTCTTGCCTTCCCAACAAGATCAAGGAGCTTTTGAATTAGTTTGCTACGCTTTTCTAGGTAAGATTTGCATGTGTCACTTTTCGCTGCTTTCTTTGTTGCTTTTGTTGCTTTTTCTTTTATAGGTGTTATTTCTCCCATTTATTTTCATGATAATTGTCATTTCTATTGTTATTAGCTTTTATAAGTGTTTTTTCATTCCATCATTTAGTTTTTACAAGTGTTGCATCGCCTTCTTGATTTTTCCTACCAATAGTTGCCATTGTTGGGCCCTTTTGTGCATGCATGTTTTTCCTTTTGCATGATCATTTCTGGCCCACGCTATTGATCAGTCTAACTCACCTTAAGGCTGATCTGTACTTCGTTCTTCCTTAACATCTAGATCTTGAAGTTTTTCTCTCTCCTTCCTGGGAAGAACTACGCAATTCTTGAGCAATTGTTTCCCCTTCCAACTGTGCATTTCACATCTTCAAGGCTCAAGCATCATCCTTGGCTTCTAAGGATGCACAATAAGTAGTCATTGGCTTTCCCAAATACGCAGTGTGTAGTGTTAGGCTTCAATCCTCAACCTTGGCCTCTAATATTATACAATGTGCAGTCTCTTCCCTCAACTGCCCAACTGAGACCTTAAGCTCCACCCTTGTCTACTGAGACTGTATAGTGCATGGTTCAAGAGCCTAGTCTACCTCTCTGAACCTAGAAACTATGAAATCCTTCTTTCTAGTGAGAGTGTTGTTTCTTTAATCTTGATGAATGAACTGATCTTCTTGATTTAGTTTGTTCTTTCCATGAGTGCATCTTTTGATACAGGTTCTACAGGTTTTGATCTCATCTCTCTCTCATCAGTTGTCATCATCATGCCTTCAAAGAGATCATCCTCAAACAAAACTACGTAGCGCAACACTGGTGAATTAGTTGAGAGCACTCAAGCTATCATGCTTATTCTATCTGACACTTAATTCTTCATTGAAAAGGATTCAAGTATCACATGGCATATGGTCAAGGATGCATTCATAGCTACCAATTTCAAAGTAGATCTAGAGGAAAAACAGGTGTACATAAGCGTATATAAGTTAGGTTTTCATAGAGTTGCTTTCAGGTTCCCAATTTCCCCTTATGTAGATATCATCAAGTGGATCCTGTCACACTTGGATACAAAGACCATGAACCTTAGTAGTGTTAGCAGACAACAACTTGCTTCATATTTGGCCCATGATATTCACCTCATGTATCACCTGCTTAAGCCAGAGGCATACATGGATTCACATTTTTATGCAGTTACTAGTTAATACATGAGAACCAAAGATGTTATCAAAACTTGGGTGAAAGAGACATCTAAATTTTACCAAACACCCAATAATATATAGAAGACTAGATCTCTTAGAAAGGTGTTCCAGTAAGTGTATTATGTTGTCAGATATATGGTCAGAAGAATACTGAAACCTACCCTAGAGGTTGGGTTTACATGTTGCATTTGATTATTAATGAGGGTGTTGACGATGCTAGACCTACCAGCATGTCAGTGGATCTCCCTAGTAAGAAGTCCCAACTAGACCTCTGACCGTTTGGAGCAGGGGTCCCAGTTGTGGATAGTATGGTATCGCCTTGACTGCGGTCGCGCGCAGAGGGAAGTAGCCCCTTAGAATCATGTGATAGCACGCAACTTGAAAGGGAACACACGAGCAGAAAGACATCATGAGACGGAAAGCACGATAACCGACGATCCAAAGTGATGGATTATATCAACAACACGCTTCGATAAGATTCATACAAACACATACAGAATAGTCCATACATACATGCATAAATTACAACTACATGCATCATTAAAGTAACCAGGATAGCCAAACTACAATAACAACATATGCATGAAACGTGTTGGCTCTATTATATTAAAAGAGTGAAAGATCCAATCATACATACAATTGCTACAACCACTAGCCCTGATAGCGGAACATTACAGTCGCTACCACCTGCTCCTCCAAAGAGATGTACTAGCTCTGCACTGTGGAGAAGCCAAGGCTCGTTACAATACACTCCAAGATTTCTCTAAATTATCCCTATGAAAGCTTGGCTCCCAAAATCCTGTACAATGAGTTATGAGGTTCTATAAATAGCAAAGGGTGGGGTGACCCTTGACATTCCCCTTTCTGACTTTTCATCTACCCTCATGGCTCTTCAACTTATACATGACTGTTACATTCTACTATTGATACTTGGTCTTTCACTTTTACAACATGTTTACATTACAATCTGCACATGTACCCATGTGAGACAAAATAGGCTTGAGTAAGCCATGCAAGACATCATTAAGACTTAGAGAGCTGTGGGAAGCTTAACTCTTCGACATCCTCTCGATGAGCGATGATGGCGAACTAATGCCAAGCTTGGTAGTCTATTATAGTGTTTGTGTATCCTGTGACATCCTTCTGAAAGCGAACTCTTGCCTCCATTGCATCCGGGTACACTGATTTGGCACCTCTTTCCAAATCGTTGGATAACATGTGCATCATGGCCTTGAGTGCAGTCGGACAAGCAACATACTGGTGCATAGTGTCCATGCTCATTTGTAAGACTATGCTGGCGGCTATGTGCATCAACTGATCAAATTAAATGTCCAGCTCTAGTCAGACTTGGTTAGGGATATACGTAAGACATGCGCATATCTTTCGTATATGCCCAGTTTCCGTATATGCGCACATCTTCCGTATATGCACAGTTTCCGTATATGCAGAGTTTCTGTAACATAAAGGAATATACATGAACGACGTGCATATACGGATGATATGCACATATAGGAAAGTTCATGTATCTGCATCGTATACGCGCAAATTCAATATATAGAAATTGCGCATATACGGAAACTGGGCATATACGGAAGATTTGTGCATATCTTCCGTATATGCCCAGTTTCCGTATATGCGCACATCTTCCGTATATGCCCAGTTTCTGTATATGCGCAATTTATGTATATGGAATTTGCGCATATACGATGTAGAAGCATAAACAAAGATGTGTACAAATTCCATATACAGAAATTGCGCATATACGGAAACGGTGCATATACGGAAGACACGCACATATCTTCTGTATATGCCCAGTTTCCGTATATGCGCACATCTTCCATATATGCACAATTTCCGTATATGCATAGTTTCCGTATATGCACAATTTATGTATATTAAATTTACGCATATACGATGCAAAATGTCTCCTGTATATGCCCAGTTTCCGTATATGCGCACATCTTCCGTATATGCACAGTTTCCGTATATGCGCAGTTTCTGTAACATAAACGAAGATACATGAACGACGTGCATATACGGAAGATATGCACATACAAGAAAGTTAGGGATATAAGGAAGACACGCGCATATATTCCGTATATGCGCACATCTTCCGTATATGCGTAGTTTCTATAACATAAAGGAATATACATGAAAGACGTGCATATACGGATGATATGCACATACAGGAAAGTTCATGTATCTTCATCGTATACGTGCAAATTCAATATACAAAAATTGCACATATATGAAAACTGGGCATATACGGAAGATTTGTGCATATGTTCTGTATATGCCCAGTTTCCGTATATGCGCACATCTTCCGTATATGCCCAGTTAACACTTCACTTGTTATTTGATTGACAAATTGGTGGACATGAACAACAAAGAATATTTAGAGGAACATACTACACGTTTGGCATGAAAAAAGGATCATAAAAATTGCTTCCAGCAACGTTGAAGGAGAATTCAATCATTGGAAGAAGATATAACTTATATTCATGGAAAAATATTCAAATTGTCAAGATGTGGCAATGGTATAATATTCAAATTGTACCGAAATTGGATGTGGATAACATATCTTTTGACAAATCACAACACAAATTTGTGCATTCAGACAGAGTACCCGCTCCGGATGTCCATGTATCTCCTACGCAGTTTGAAGAACGATTGATCGTTTTCGATGTGCGCAAACATCCAGCTACATTGGCCAACGCTACCAAATCATATGCCAAAGTCACCAGCTCAAGTGTTAGATTCTTGATAGCTGAGAACGACTGCATGGCTAAGGAGCTACAAGTGGCCAAGCAGGGAGAAGAGCAAGTTATAGCATCTGCTAAAGCAGAGTTGAGGAGAGAGATGCTAGATGAAGTATCGTCTCTTGAGACAATGATGTGGAGGTTGTACTTCAGGTTCGTCACGGTGCAAAAGTCAGTTATCCATCTTAACTGTTGGCAGTAACACTGTGCTAGGAGAGAGCGCATCTTGTCATATTTACACACTGTTGTCAATCACATGTAAATATGGACGATGAGGTACAAGGGAGCCCCATTGCAATTGCCAAATATGATGAAGCCAAAGGCGGTAGAGTTGAAGGCGCACATCCAGAGTAAGATCCAGAACTATGAGGAACTCCCACAACTCATCACCAGTTTACAGGCTTCACATGCGCGAGTTTTCAAGAGCATGGATGTCATTGTGCACATGCATGCGATCCCATCCATTGGAACAAACACTGAGGTGAAGTCAAAGAACCAAGTCTAACTAGAGCTGGACATTTACTTTGATCAGTTGATGCACATAGCTGCCAACATAGTCTTACAGATGAGCATGACACTATGCACCAATATGTTTCTTTTCCGGCTGCACTCAAGGCCATGATGCACATGTTATCCAACGATTTGACTTTATGTGGTAGTGTTAAATCACTTTAATATATATTCGCTATTCTTGAAGGTTATCTTCCACACATCAATTGGCTTAACTCCCACATAGTGATAACCTTATGTAAGATCAACCTTACAGAAAACCTTGGTACATTTGCATTCATTCAGAAGATCATCACTCTAAGAGATGGGGTATTAGTTCTTCACTGTGATTTTGTTGAAGGTCTTATAATCAATATAGAGTCATCATGTTCCATCCTTGCTGTAAAGAAGCACAATAGGGATCCCATAATGTGAGGAGATTAGTTAAATGTGATGCTTCTATATTGGTTCTTGAATTGATAATTTGATATCCTTGCTCTTTAGAAGAGATCATTTGTATATAGGGCCATGGGGAAAATGAGCACCTACTGTTAAATTAATTACATGCTTTATGTGGTAGTGTTAAATCACTTTAATATACCTTTTCTAGAAGATTTTCCTTTTCTATAAACTAAATCCTTCCATTATAAAAAAAAACACAGTGTTACATAGATAGACTAACTCCATCTACTGTCACAACCTACCATCCTGGAAACCAGATCAATGATAATAGAGGAGATCTTTCAACTAGAATGTACTAGTCAAAACCATATAAGAACTACAAGAAAGTCTAAAAGTAGCTTTACAAACACATACATGTCTCAAAACTATGTGTGCTTGCATTGCATAATGCCCTTTATTGGCGCAAACTCTTACCAGTGCATGGGATCCTACCTGTTAGAGGCTACCACCTCCTCTAGTTTCTCCATATCGTATACGCGCAAATTCAATATACAGAAATTGCGCATATATGGAAACTGGGCATATACGGAAGATTTGTGCATATCTTCCGTATATGCCCAGTTTTCGTATATGCGCACATCTTCCATATATGCCCAGTTTCCGTATATACGCAATTTATGTATATGGAATTTGCGCATATACGATGTAGAAGCATAAACGAACATATGTACAAATTCCATATACAGAAATTGCGCATATACGGAAACTGTGCATATACGGAAGACACGCACACATCTTATGTATATGCCCAGTTTCCGTATATGCGCACATCTTCCATATATGCATAGTTTCCGTATATGCGCAATTTATGTATATGAAATTTGCGCATATACGATGCGCATGTCTTCCGTATATGCCCAGTTTCCGTATATGCGCACATCTTCCGTATATGCACAGTTTCCGTATATGCGCAGTTTCTGTAACATAAACGAAGATGCATGAACGACGTGCATATACGGAAGATATTCACATCCAGGAAAGTTAGGGATATACGGAAGACACGCGCATATCTTCCGTATATGCCCATTTTCCGTATATGCGCACATCTTCCGTATATGCACAATTTCCGTATATGCGCAGTTTCTATAACATAAAGGAATATACATGAACGACGTGCATATACGAATGATATGCACATATAGGAAAGTTCATGTATCTGCATTGTAGATGCGCAAATTCCATATACAGAAATTGCGCATATACGGAAACTGTGCATATACGGAAGACACGCGCATATCTTCCGTATATGCCCAGTTTCCGTATATGCGCACATCTTCCGTATATGCTCAGTTTCCGTATATGCACAATTTATGTATATGGAATTTGCGCATATACGATGTAGAAGCATAAACGAACATATGTACAAATTCCATATATAGAAATTGTGGATATACGGAAACTGTGCATATACGGAAGACACGCACACATCTTCTGTATATGCCCAGTTTCCGTATATGCGCACATCTTCCATATATGCACAGTTTCCATATATGCACAATTTATGTATATGAAATTTGCGCATATACGATGCGCATGTCTTCCGTATATGCCCAGTTTTCGTATATGCGCACATCTTCCGTATATGCACAGTTTCCGTATATGCGCAGTTTTTGTAACATAAACGAAGATGCATGAACGACGTGCATATAAGGAAGATATGCACATACAGGAAAGTTAGGGATATACGAAAGACACACGCATATCTTCCGTATATGCCCAGTTTCCGTATATGCGCACATCTTCCGTACATGCACAGTTTCCGTATATGCACAGTTTCTGTAACATAAAGGAATATACATGAACGACGTGCATATACGGATGATATGCACATACAGGAAAATTCATGTATCTACATCGTAGATGCGCAAATTCCATATACAGAAATTGCACATATACGGAAACTGTGCATATACAGAAGACACACGCATATCTTCTGTATATGCGCACATCTTCCGTATATGCCGAGTTTCCGTATATGCGCACATCTTCCGTATATGCACAGTTTCCGTATATGCGCAATTTATGTATATGGAATTTGCGCATATACGATGCAGAAGCATAAACGAAGATGTGTACAAATTCCATATCTTGAAATCGCGCATATACGGAAACGGTGCATATACGGAAGACGCGCACATCTTCCGTATATGCCCAGTTTCCGTATATGCGCAAACGAGTATATGCGCAATTGAATTCATCAAAGTGTAGAGCTAAGAAAATCCCAAATGAAGATTGTGTGCCTGATGAAAAGAGTAATGACTATTGGGTTCGTAGAAAAAATAAGGATACTCGTGACATTTGGTACAATGTCATATATAAGGGTTCTAATCTACACTTCTGCAATTGCAATTGGGCCCTGAATGGAAATATCTGTAAACATGTATT
>APFE030493618.1:0-12912 GCA_000404065.3 Pinus taeda | reverse complement strand
ATATCTTTTACCCTTATATTCAATTTTTGGAAGTCCTCAATGTGCTCCATCATTGAACCCTTTTGTTTGAGATTTACCCATTGGCTAAAAAAAGTGTTGCTTTTTGTATCCTCATAATGTGCTATCATTTCATCCATAAAAATAGCCCAAGTGACAATTTGTTTATGAGAAGAAAGCCATCGATACCATACAAACCGATTTGGTTCCAAATATAAAGTTGCAATGCGTATTTTGTGTGTTTTGCACATTATGGAGATCGAAAAATTGCTCCATTTGTAGTATCCATGTTCCGGGATCCTTGCCATCAAACTTCCTCATATCAATCTTTGGAACATGGTGGTTCTTCGATCCAACGTTAGAGTCTATGAAATCATGATTAACATTTATTTTGTTTTCATCATGAGTTTCCTTTACTACCCTTTCGCCATTAGTAAGCATTTCTTGTACAAACTTTGTCAAATATGTCTTCAAATCTTCCATGCCTGTCTTCAAATCGTCCATCTTAGCTTCCACACCATCCATCTTAGCTTCCACGTCATCCATCTTAATTTCTACACCTTTCTTTAAACCATCCATCCTAGCTTCCACGCCTTTTCTTTAAACCATCCATCTTAGCTTCCACACCCTTCTTTAAACCATCCATCTTAGCTTCCACGCCATACATCTTAGCTTCTATGTCTTTCTTTAAATCATCCATCTTAGCTTTTGTTATTTTTTGTGTGAGTGACATTTGTTGCACTTGGTCTTGTAATTTTGATATATCATGTTGCATTTATTCCTCTTCTTCATGAGTCATGCTAGAGATTTCAGGTTGCTTACTAGGTGTTTCCATTTTCTTTCTTCGAAGCATCAATTTCCAATAATAATGTTTCATTATGCCCTTTGAATTCCTTCAAACTAATTTTCAAACCAAGCTTATGCAAAAAAATTAAAAAAACTACACACCTTTTTTTTTCACTTTGTAGGAGCTTGATATTGAATCTGATTTATTTATGTAATTTTCGATCTCCAAGGTTTGAAATTACTTCTTGTGGTAACCCTATGAGTAATATTTCTAACTCCGCAAGTCTGATCAAGATTGGATTCTCCAATGAAGAGTTATGCTAAATCTCCCACGATGACCTAAGTATAGACTTGTTCAGTAGAGCGAACTTGTACGATGTGCCACAGGTCACTATTTTAACATTAGGATCTGAAAATGGTACCCAAAAAACTACAGTCCGTCCTCTTTCTGTAACTTCTTACGAAAATTCAATCTGATCCTCAGAGAGAAAGTTGTGACAATTTTCCCAAGGTGACCTATAAGGAATGTAATTCGAGAGTCTGCAAAAACCCTACCTTCCTCCAATTATATCTCCACAAATATAGCGAGACATGATCTGAAATTCAGAGCTGAGGTTCAGACTGATTTCGTCTCAAATGGGTTTTTTTCTTTCTTCTGAAACTTTGTAGCGAAAGAGTTATAATGGCAATTCCATGATGACCTGTTTTAGATGAAATTCTAGAGCTTGCAAAAACCCTAACTTCCTCAGATCATATCTCCGAAAATATAGCAAGACAAGATATGAAATTTGGACCCGAGGTTCATCAAGATTTCATCTCAAATGGGTTTTTTTTTTTTTTTTCTCGCTTCTGAAACGTCGCAGAAAAAAAGTTATAGCAAAAATTCCACGATGACCTGTTTGGAGCAGCGAAACCCTAGAATCCAAAGCTCTGATACCAATGTTAGAACCAGCTCACAAAAAGGATAGAAGATAAATCACGCCTAAATCAGCCTCTGAAGGGGAAACCTCTTTTACATTACACAATGAACAAATTCTTGGATGATTCAAATGACAAAACCTCCTTTCTATATATAGGAGTCTAAGGGGTCACAATATAACCAAGCCGACCTAACAATAATAATCTAAAGGCACAGAAATAACAATAGTGGGATTTAATGGGGCACAATAATAACAATATGGGGACAATAGGGGCACAACAATAACAATAAGGGATACAATGACAATAGTAATGGGGGAATCACTAGTATTATAGGGACCTAACAATGTGCTTATATGTTGTTTCGTGGGCTACTGATAGAATCAATGAGAGAAATTTTCATAGATGTTCCTTAATGATGCACTATTGATATCTTTTCTATCGATCCCTTACCTTCTAATCTCCACTTAGACCATATAAGTTCCATTTAAAGAGACACAACCCGTTGTTTCACCAAGGTATCCAGTTATAGAGGCTACATAAGAAGCTAAGGCAGAGGAAGTAGAGGAGAAAGAAGCCAAGGTGGGAGCATTAGTGAAATATTTTACCCAACATCCAAATCAACATATACAACGAAAGTAGTTTCAGTAGTAAAGCCAATAAAGGAAGCAAAGAGTTATTTTCATAACAAGAACACAACCTTCTAGGATTCAAGCATGTGATAATTATCGAGTGAAAATCATTTCAAAGAGTTGCCCACTTTGAAAGTTGCCTATTATATAAGTTTGTCTCATTTACTCAATAGTCGACATCTGATGCATAAAAAGTTCCTAATAGTGTGAAGTTTGAACCCCGTGAGGGGGTTAATGTGACTCCGACCTCATTCTGTTCCCGAGTCTGTTGGATTAAGTCGGTGAATAGCCACTTATTCCATTCAACCAGCTTGGTGGTTATGTGACAATCGAGATATAGGTAAGTATCAAACCAATAGGTAGAACCTTATCCCATCTTGGGTAATTGGCTGCCTAACCGGGAGTGATGTAACAAATCATAATGTCCACCACTGCTAGTTGGATAATATAAAGAAATTCCCAATTGCAAGTTTGAGTAACAAAATAGAAAATATGGAGATATAGTTGGAAATTAGGCCACATTGTCAAGCTTAAGAAAAACAAATATAAAGGTGTCTCCACCGTCACATTATGTCGGCCCAACAATACATCCTAGAAATGTTATTGTGCGAAGCTTCGTGGAAAGTTATTGTGTGGAGTTAAGTTCATTGCACATTTATTTTTCATTGTGCAAAGCTCAATTAAATGAGCTAAGTTCATTGTGTGGAGCTCCCCAATTCCACACAATGAGCATCCTCCACATCCCTTTATTTTCAAACTTAATTATTTTAAAACCTTGGCTTGAAATTCCCTTCTTCTTTTACCAACCCCACTTCCTGCTTCAGATGAGATCAATTCAACAATATGTTAGAGGCACTGTCCAAATGATCTCTTATATGTGACGCCTTCTGACAATCTTTCCATATATTTAATTGTTAGTGTTTACTAGATTGTACTGTCGAGGTTGGAGACAAACACTTATATTTTGTGCTCACTCACTACCAATTGACAATTTGCATCATGCATGATAGGCTCGTCGCTACAACATCTAAAGTTATACTTAGATGCATCTGAGTAACAATGTGTAATGAATTGAAAATAATTGAATTTGAAATATAAATTAAATTCCTAACTAGCCTAACTGAAAGGCATCCAATGTAATGAATGCAGGAAATTACAAACAAAATGAACATTGTATTGAGTTGTATATAGCTTGTTTTAACATAAGAAATTAAGGCCTATGAAACAACAATCATGAGAGGCATTATCATATGAGGCAACGTGGTTTATCCACAACCATACATGGAAACACTAAACAACAAGGTTAATACTACACAACCCAACCACGAGAGGAGAGGTGTTCCGTATCCATAAACTGACTTCTATGTGAATCCTATGGCAATAGGGATTTCAATTAGCTTGGAACAAACGTCTTTTGGTTCCTTAGCCAACAGAAGGTAGATCCACATTCAAGTGGGAGGATTCCTCTTGTCAGGAAGGCCCACCTAATTCACTCTCTTGCTGTGCAAGTGCTACCCACTTGGCATTTTCTTTCCCCAAACTCTAGTATTGCAGAGGTAATTTCTGACTTAGGAAACAAATTGTGGTAATTTAAATAATTAGTTGTAATAACTATAAAATTTAATGTTAAAGAAAAATTTAAACCATGGGATTAAAGTTTCTATATTCACACGGGAATTAAACCAAGTAAAAGTTCTCTATCATGCACAAATTATTACTCTCTTTTCGAATTCCAGTTAGCTCCATGTTGTTCCAACCAACAAGCATGTTTTCAAGCCATTGACGAGATGAAAGAAACCCGAGACAATGCGAGGTAGCAAAGTTGGCCATGCTCTTCCCTACACCAAAGTGCCCTACAACCTTGGAGGTGTGAGCCTCTATAATCAGCTGCAAACACTCACCTTTAGGAACACATAACTTATCTAGCTAGTAGAGTAACCCATCCTGGAGATGGTAGTTAATGGTGTTGTCGTCATCCCTAACTTTGCAACTACTGAAACACCTCCTTGAAGTCCTCATCCTCTGAATATGCCTCTCTGTATTCATCATGGGTGATTTTCTCCATGTGCCTAAGAGTTCCCCAGGCTAAGATATTTGATGTGGGTGTCCTTGAAAGCATGTCAAGCAACTTGTTTGTGTTTCCCTTCTTGTACTTAGCCACGAAATGAAACTATTGTAGAAACCTCGTCCATTTGTAATGCCTGGTTTGTTGTAGCTTACTATGGGCTTACAAGTGCTATAGTGGATGGTGATCTATGTGGATTACTATCTCCTTTCCTATCAGATAGTGCTCCCACTTCTTCACAACTTGCACTAGGGCATATAACTTCTTGTCACATCTATGGTAATTAAGAACTACCCCATGAAAAACTTCAGAATGGTAGCATACAAGCCTTCTTCCCTGCATCAAGGCCGCTCCCATATCATACCCACTCGCATTTTTCTCCACTTGAAAGGGCCACTCTAATTTTGGTAATGCTAGAACTAGTGCTTGATTGATATTCTTCTTTAGCTCTTCGAAGGCCCTCTACTAACCCTTTCACCACTGGAAACTCTTCCCACTTCTTATTATGGCATAAAGCGTTGCTACTACTGTTGAAATGGAGGCTATGAATTTCCTCAAGTATTGTGCCACCCCATCAAAAATCCTAACCTTAGAAACATTCGTAGGAACCAGTCATTCCATGATGGCCTCCATCTTGTCTAGATCTATATTCATCTCTCCTCCACCTATCACATACCCTAGATACACTAAATATTGTTGTGGAAAATCACACTTCTTGAGATTTGCTAGGAGTTGGTGCTTCTTTAATGTCTCCAAAACCCACGTTAAATGTGAGTTGTGCTCCTCCTAGGTAGCACTATATACCAATATATCATCCAAATAGACAATAATGAATGAATCTATAAAAGGGTGTAGCACATCATTCATTAATCTCATAAACGAAGTTGGTGCATTACATAGGCCAAATGGCATGACTAACCACTCATACAAACCTTGCATGGTTATGAAGGCGGTCTTCCATGTATCTTCTTCTCTAACTCAAACCTTGCAATATCCAAACCTTAATTCTAGCTTGGTGAAGTATTTCGTTTGCTACAACTGATCCAATAGATCATCTATCTTGGGTAGGGGGTACTTGTTCTTGAATGTGAGCTTGTTCAATGCCTTGTCATTTAACAGAAAGTCTAACACTAAGTGCTTACCCATGTTCCCCTTTCGCACGACGAATGTCATTTAACATCGAGTTATATTCAACAAAAACTACCGTGGAAGGTTATTATTCAACATAAACATTGAACCACAAACAAAAGTGGTTTAATTATATATAGCTAGCGGGGTAAGAAGATCATGCATTATGCAAATAATTATAAAAAGGACAAGCTCATGAAAAATACGTGGATCACAATCTAATAAATAATAGTTACACCAATACAAATAATACAAAATACGTTACCTTATAACCCTTAAATTTAAAAGGTTGAGTTTCCTATACTATTTAAAAGGCAGGGATTAGTTGCTTTACATTTTTACTTTTTATAACCTTAAATCTTATTTATAGGCTCTGTAAAAAACAAATGTTTAGGCAAAATTTTAATTGCATTTTAACTTTTTTTCATAAGTTTTCTTCTATTCTTTTTTTTTTGCAACTATTTGATCCTTCTACTGCTCTTTTTTCTTTTCATTACATTTTTTATGTACCATAAATCTAACAAAATTATATGTTTGTTCACAAACAAACTATTGCAGATTAATCGAATCCTCAAATGAATTGATATGTTTTTCCCACCATACAAGTTGTTCTACAGTGAGTGTAAACAACTTGAACTAAATTTTAGAAAATTGGACTGTCTAGTAGATAACATGCTTTATTGCACAAACTGTGCAGACAAAAATTTATTTCTTATGAACACAATTTGCAATGTACAATCAAGGATGCAAATGGAAAGTTGAATTGCATCGTTTCAAAGGACCTTCTTCAAATCTTCATCCCAAAGCTTTTGCATATACCATTTGTATAATACTAATAAAACATCTCAATGATTGTTTTATTGTTATGTGGATTCCTAATAACTGGAACCTTTACGATTTCGATGAACAGTATCATTATCGACATCAATAAGATTTGACATCCTTGATTAGTATGTTATAATATAATATGTTCTATTTTGTATATTTTGAGTCTACTCACGAATGGTGCAAAGAATTCTGATATAACATTTTGTATCAAATATTCTATGGTTTTGAAGCCCATGGTTGTGAATAGAAGTATTAATTTACCACGATTTTTCCAAGCACTGCTCTCAACTTATATATTATATCGAATGCTCTATTGATCAATATGAATATAAACATTTGACAAGAGTTTTGTGTCTCACACATGTGTTCCATGCATAATAGTGATTTTAAATTTGATTTGAGTTCTTGCTTCTATGCCTCTATTGGTTGTTGTGTTTGATTTTGTTAATGTATATAGAATGGACCCAAATTTTATTATTTCCTTTTGTCGCACATCCCTAAGTTCCACACATCATTCTTCACCACAACACTTTAGTCTTATGCACATTGCTTGCACGCTAGGTATTGTGATTACAAATAAGGCAATTGTCTATGTTCGCAATGTGGTGCTTATGTAAAGACATGCTTTTAGAAATCAAGGTCATGGTATCTATCATATGAGACATCTCATCATTGACCATGTTAGCTCAACCGAACACTTTTCATAGAAGGTCAGTGCACAAGTAATTCTTTGGGATGAACTCAATAATGCATCATTTAAAATTGCAGGGTGTTGCTGACTAATAGGATTCGCGGTAAATCGAACGCACAATATCTACCATCAAAGGCATCCCGCCATTGACCAAGTTAGCCCAACCAAACACTTGACAAAACTTCATTGTGGAAGTAATTCCCAAGGACAAACTTGGTGATGCATCTTTTAAAACTGTGGACGATCTGACTAACATGACTGGCGAGACAAAGATTTATATGCCATTTAATAGAGTCTAACACCCAACCGTTTTCCCTTGCATGTGTTCCCTTTTCTCACAACTCCACTTCTGCACCTTCGTACATATTCCTATTTACACCATCTGAAGCATCCCAACATTGACCAAGTCAACTTGGTCGAACACTTCACACAACATGACTGGGGAATTACATGGATCTAATTCCCTGGGATGGAGTCATAATGCATCCTTTAAAATTGTCAGTGACCGCTGACTAATAAGGCTTGTGAGACATGGATTTATATGTCATTTAATAGTCACGTTAAACTACTTTTCCTCTCCCATGTTCCCCTTCCGCACACATGTTCCACTTCTGCACTTCCATACATATTCCTGCCTCTACACACTTTTTAAAAAACCACATATTAAAAAACCCACATTATATAAGTATATAAAGCACAATCTACAATACGAAGCATCTTGGCAATGACAAATGGAAAAATTATCTTATTTTACGTTGTGAATGAAAATATATTTTGGTGAACATTATCACCAAGTCATTGCCCCAAAGCATTCGACACAATGCATAACTAATTCATTGGGAGGAACTCATAATGCATTGTTTAAAATTGCCAATGGCCGCCAACTAACAACACTTGTGAGACGGTGAATTGTATGTCATTTAACAACAAGTCTAAAATCAAGTACTCCCCCATGTTCCTCTTCCGCACCACATATGTCATTTAACATCAAATTATATTCAACAAAAACTACCACGAAAAGTTGTTATGTAACATAAATATTGAACCACAAATGAAATGATTTAATTGTATATAGCTAGCAAGATAAAAAGATCACACATTATCCAAATAATTATAAAAAGAACAAGCTCATGACAAATATATGAATTACAATGTAATAAACAACAGTTACACAAATACAAATAATACGAAATAAATAACCTTATGAGCCTTAAATTTAAAAGGCTAAATTTCTTATACTAATTTAAAAGAACAAAATCAACTACTTTACCTCTATTTCCTTGGTTAATAAACCTATCCAAAATATATATTAATTACGAATATTTAATATCAATTAAATTTTACCAACATAATTAATTGTTACTCCTTTACATTGACTCTCAAACATTAATTGTTCCTCTGGTTGTTAGAGGAAAAATCAACTCATCTCCCCTCGAGTGTAAGGGGTTTGGTTTCATTTTGCACACACCCTGCAAAATAACTTTAAGCCATTTACTTTCTTCATACTTTATCTCCATTTTCCTACTTTATTGTTGTTGGCAATCCCTTAGTTTCATATTACTTTTATCAAATATGGATGCAACTTCATTTTCCAACCTTCTTGTGGTGGGTAATTACTTATTTTTATATATTTTTATCAAATAAGCTTGGTTTAGTTTATAAATAATATTTAAAAAATAGAGTTAAGTGTAAATTTTATTTAAGTTTCAACCTATAAATTTTTAATAAACGAAAAGTGAATAATATTTTTTATGAAATATAATAAAAATTTAAGTTAAAAAATTAGTAAATTATTTAGAATTACACTTTTAATTTTTCCCATTCATCAAATTTATAGTTCATAGTAAGAGTTTTTAGATATCTAAAATACTTAATTTATTGATTGAATTAAATTAAATTTTAATTTAAAAACCATGAATTAAAACGCTATACACTTTTCACAACCAAGTCCACTAAATTAGTATCTTTATAAAATTACTCAAAATCAATCACTCAATTAATAATTTTAGATACAACAAACAATCATTGTATTCGCATGAGAAGATCTAATGTTTTCCTATTAAGAAGTTTAGAACCCATCTAACTCTTATGGCCATATTACATAGAAATTTTAGAAACCTAGTTTTAAATGGTTTATCTTAATGGAAGTTTCATGACTTTCTATTTTATTTATCATTTATCTTTTGGAATGAGTTTTAGTTTTTTTCTTTTTGCAGTTAGTGTTATTTGAGAATGAGATAAAGGGTACTTATAACTTCTCTTTTATTTAGTGAAAATTGCTCTCAAATTTAATAGAGATTTTTGTTATAAGTTAGGGTATTATTATTATTATTATTAGAAACTTTAACTTTCAAAATGAGTCAATTAGTACTATTTGAAAAAAAATATGTAAAAATAAAACTTTATTTCATGAGAAGAATTCCCTTCATTGAAAATGAAGTAATCTAAACACCCCTTATAAAATATGTTATATGAATCTCTTGTCAAATTAATTTAGTAAGCTCTTTTGGGAGACAATGTCGTCATTCCTACTCGTGATTTTATGGAAAACACAATTTATTTAAATATAAATGAAAAACTATAATATGTTCAATTATCTAAAATGAGATGATTTGAATACCCCTTATACAATACCTTAAGTGGTTCCTAGCTAAATTATTTTAACAAACTCTTTAAAAAGAAGGGGAACATTTCTTTGACAACGCTGTCATGACATTATACAACTTTATGGAAAATAGGATTTAATTAAATATAAATGAAAATTTATGATAAGTATTCATTCAATTTAATTTTTATGTTATTTTTTTTTCAAGAAAGTAATATTTTGTTAATTAATTTTATTATATATAAGTCGTGACTTTAGTTTTGTATTATTTTATTTTATTTTGATAAAATATAATAATTGAATTATTACATATTATCCATACTTTATCTTCTAAAATTTAAACTTAAATGTTTACTGATAATATTTATTTGACTACTAAATTATACTAATAATTTTCTTCTTTTTTATTTCTTAATTTATTTTAATTTTTGACGATTATTAAGGTTAGATAAGTGCCCAAAATTAAATAAGGAAACAATCAAAATACTATCACAATTTTTTACAAAACCATTATATTTGACGCTCCCTCTCCCATCTATTTAAACCTAACATTTTATTCTTTATTTAGATAATCCATATCTAAATATATATTATATTAACTAAGGTTAATAAAATGAAACATTCTATCTCGAAACCTTATTAATACAATCATTAATTTATAATTTTTTTTACATGATTAAATACACATTATAATATAAAATATTATATTAGCTAACGGTTAGTAAAGTCACAAAAATATTTATAAAAAAATAATACAATAATTTACATCTTTTTAACGTATCTAGAATTTAATAATATATGATTCACCTTATAACTCCAAATAAAGATGAATTTTTATTCCATGTTGACTTTTTCTTTGCATCTAAATGATTCTTTATGAATTTTTATGCAAAAATCCTCCACATTCACTGGATACTTGAGAATATTTCCATAGAACACTCTATTCCTATGTTGGAGATCATTCTCAATTTTTTATTTATCCAATATGTTGATTGATAAATGAAGACTTTAACAAAGCCAACTAATTGATTTATCTTTTAGTTTCCATTTCTATTTTCCATAGCGAATATTTTTTTGATATTTTATATTTAATTTTAAATTGATTTAGCGAATTTTGATAAGAGATAATTGTTTTAGTAGAGGGCATTTTATTTTTCGTATTTGTTAGTACTTTATAATTCATTTAAAAATAAATAAAAACTAGTATTATGAGTGGCCATTTTATTGGTGAGTGCTTTGACACTGATATTGTTATGTTATTACTTTGCTCAATGATACAAGAATTGATGCGGTTGTAGGTCTTTTACGTAGATGAGGGTGGCAAAAGTCTTCAATTCCTCCGCATAGTAAAAGCTCAACACAAGGAATTGGATATTTGTTCAGCCCCTCCCCCCTGCAACTTCCTCTGCACAGCGAAAGATTCACACAATGACTCTCAGTAACCAATTATGACTGCCTCTTCCAAGCTATCAAACTTGCTATCACATTCACTAATCATCAACCAAAAACATACATAGAGGCCAATATTTCTTGGAGAGCCAAAATTCTTATTGCTTAGTTAAGGACTAATTCTCATAAACTCCGTTGTGAAACAGGGTGTTGGAAAAGGCCAAAGGAAGTGTGGGAGGAAAGGGTATGCATTTTTTGTTCTTCCAGAAAAGTGGAAACAGAAAAACATTTCATCTTAGAATGTGAGGCCTTCAAAGACAACAGGGAAAGTTATGCAGATATGCTGGCAGCTAGCTCTTGGGATAATCTATTTAGCGAGGGGTTTGTCGAGAAGCTGGGAACATTTATTTTCAAGCTTCACAAAGAAAGGGCCAAATACATCAAGCAAATGAAGGAGTAATCTGTCCCATAGGCTATCTTTAGCCTCGTGGATGTTAAAATCATTTCTTTCTTTCTTTCTAGCTCATGCAACGACAAAGAGTGTGGTTGATCATAATTCCTTAGGTCGTTCAATGGTATGGGTAATGGTAAATTCAATTTTTGGAGTTTGAAATGCTATAAAAGTAGTTTATGTTTTGATTTATCATTATCGGCATGCAAATTTATTATACAGTAGTTCAAGGAGGCCTTTAGTGTCAATAATCGATTGGGAAAGTTATGTTCTAGGCCAACAGTATCTGGACAACAATTCTTCTCTCTCGTCTTCTAATTATGGTGGGCATTGTTGCTTATGTTCGCCTAAAACGCATGTGAGATCTTTCCGCTATAGACTTAACCAACATAGTTGCAATAGTGTCTTTAACTACTACTCGTATATAAATATTGATTATTCATTCCTTTGGTGTTCTTGGTGTCAGCGCAGTCAAAGAATATATTGAACTTGAACGAACAAAAGTATAAGGAAAGGCAATAGAGTTATCATCAATATCAAAGGTGGCAGCATCTAAGTCATCAGCTTCAGTTTGGCCCGACTTATAGACAATGTGCTTATATGTTGTTTCGTGGGCTACTGGTAGAATCAATAAGAGAAATATGCATAGATGTTCCTTAACGCTGCACTATTGATATCTTTTCTACCGATCTCTTACCTTCTAATATCCACTTAGACCATATAAGTTCCATTTAAAGGGACACAACCCATTGTTTCACCAAGGTATCCAGTTATAGAGGCTACATAAGAAGCTAAGGCAGAGGAAGTAGAGGATAAAGAAGCCAAGGTGGGAGCATTAGTGAAATATTTTACCTAACATCCAAATCAACATATACAACAAAATTAGTTTCAGTAGTAAAGCCAATAAAGGAAGGAAAGAGTTATTTTCATAACAAGAATGTTATGAAACCAACTAACAAAAAGATAGAAAAGATAGATCAACGCCTTAGAATTCAGCCTCTTCGAAGGGGCAACCTCCTTTACATTACACAAATGAGAAATTCTTGGATGATTCAAATAACACCTCTTTTCTATATATAGGAGTCTAAAGGGTCACAATATAACCAAGCCGACCTAACAATAATAATATAAAGGCACAAAAATAACAATAGTGGGATTCTATGGGGTACAATAATAACAATATGGGGACAATAGGGGCACAACAATAACAATAAGGGATATAATGACAATAGTAATGGGGGAATCACTAGTATTATAGGGACCTAACATGCCCCTCTCCTTAAAAAAAGTGTTGTCCTTGCTTGCGTAGTTCTGGATGCTTCTGTATAAAATTCTCATTCTCCCATGTGGAATCTTCAACGGGTAAGTTCTTCCACTTGATGAGATACTCTGAAATTGATCGATTTCGTAGCTGTCGAGTTC
>APFE030493614.1:64217-151108 GCA_000404065.3 Pinus taeda | reverse complement strand
CTCTAGAAGTGACCACAAGTAACTTTTTAGAGATGAAACTCACGCCTTTTGACCTTTACAGGGGTACGCACCCAACCTTTAGCTTACAGAGCGTATAAATACGCAGGTACAGTGTGTTTGGAGTACGTACACGTAGGTAAGGTAGAGAGAACCTGCGTACCCAGAGATAAACATGTTTTAAAGTGACTTTCTCTCTTTTTGAAGTTTGACATGAAGAGCAAAGGTTTGAGGCTTGACAAGGAGGACAACATGGCTATTTAATTGCAGATAACCATGGTGACAAATTTCAGTGTAACAGCTCCTCCTATTATCTCTATCCCCTGCCATATCTGCATCAACATATTGTTGTAGGGCGATGTTTGAACCACCAAAGACTAATGCTTGATTTGTGGTGCCTCTTAAATACCCGAGAATCCACTTCACCACCATCCAATGTTCTTTTCCTAGATTGTTCATGTACTTACTTACAACTCCCACTGCATGTGAAATATCAAGCCTTGTGCATACCATTGCATACATTAAGCTTCCAACTGCTAATGCATATGGAATTTTAGAGATATAAGCCATTTCTTCCTAATTCTTGGGAAACGCCTCATTACTTAGTTTGAAATGGCTAGCCAAAGGTATACTAACTCATTTTGCATTTTGCATATTAAATCTTTTCAACACCTTTTCTATGTGCTCACTCTTAGAAAATGTTAATTTTCGATTCTTAATATCTCTAGTTATTCTCATACCAAGGATTTGTTTTGCAACACCCAAATACTTCATTGCAAATGAGTTCGCCAATTTTCTTTTGATCACATTTATTTCCTGTGTGTTAGAACCAGCAACAAGCATGTCATCTACATACAATAACAATATAATATAGCTGCCATCATCTTTCCTTTTGAGATAAACACAATGATTAGAATGACATCTCGTATAACCTTGTTCAGACATAAACATGTCAAATTTTAGATACCACTGCCTTGGAGCCTATTTTAAGCCATACAAGTTCTTCTTCAACCTACACAATAGTTTCTCCTTCCCTTTTACCCCATATCCTTGTGGTTGCTGCATATATATCTCTTCCTCCAAATCCCCATGGAGAAAGGTTGCCTTTATATCTAAATTCTCAAGATGAAAATCTTCAGCTGCTATGAGACTTAACATGGTTCTAATTACAGTCATTTTAACAACAAGAGAAAATATCTCAGCAAATTATATACCTTTTTTCTATGAAAACCCCTTCACCAAAAGTCTAGCTTTATACCTTTTTCTACCTCCATCTCCTTCCTTCAACCTATAAACCTATTTATTCTGTAATGTTGTTTTACCTGCATGCAACCTGACTAAGTCCCAAGTCTGGTTACGTGCTAAGGAGTCCATCTCTCCTTTCATGGCTTGCTCCCACTTCTTCCTGGTTTCTACCTACACTGCTTCTTCATAACATTCGGGTTCACTAGAGTCAGTCAACAATAAATAATATAATGAAGGAGAATATCGCTCAGTGGGTCTACTTATCCTGTTAGATCTTCTAACACCACTTTCAGGTGTTTGAGTTTCTTTTTGTTGTTGTGATTATTGTTGTTGTTCTGGCTATTGATCATTGTGATGTTTAGGCACCTTCAATTTTTCTGTGATCTCATCATGCACTGGGTATTCTCTGTTTTCTTTTTCCTATTTATTTTCCTGCATCTATACTTATACAAAACCTTTTAATTGAATAGGACATCTTTTCTCCTAATGATTTTGTTTTTTTCATAATCATAAATGCGATAACCAAAATCATTAACACCATATCCAATAAAGGTAAATTTCTTTGATTTTTCTTCAAGATTTGTTCTATTTTCTTTATTAATGTGGACAAAGGCATCACAATCAAAATTATTTAAAAATGAGTAGTTTACATTTTTACCTGTCCATGCATCCTCCAAAATACCATGATCCAAGGAATTTGAAGGCCTTCTGTTTATTAAATAAACAATAGTATCTACAGTATTTGCCCAAAATTGTAAAGGTAATCCTGCATGCAATATCATGCACCTTGCACGCTTCATGGTTGTCATGTTCATCCTTTCTGACACACCATTTTCTTGTGGTGTTCCTGGAACTGTCTTCTCTCTACGAATTCCATTCTCTAAAAAATACCTATCAAACTCTTTGCTGCAATATTCACCTCTATTGTCTGATCTGAGACACTTCAACCTTTTGCCTGTCTCATTTTCAACCAAATCTTTCCATTTCTCGAAAGTATCAAATACATTAGATTTATTTCAAATACAATAAATATAGGCTTTTCTAGTTGCATCATCAATAAAAGTAACATAATAATGAGATCCACCAAGAGATGATGCTTGAGCAGGTCGCCATACATCTGTATGCAAAAGCTCTAATTTTGTGTTCTTCTTTTCTTTCCCAACTCTCAGGAAACTGACCCTCTTTTGTTTTCCATAAACAAAATTCTCATAGAGTTTTAAATCAACATACTTCAAACATGGAAAAGAATTTCTTGAGTGAAGAATCTGCATCCCCTTCTCACTCATGTGCATGAGCCTATGATTCCACAAGGTCATATCTTCTCTTGTAGAGGTTAAAGCATTAATAGAATTAGAAATATCATTTCATAAATACAATGTTCCAACCTTTTCTCCTTTTTATATTACCAAGGATCCTTTAGTGACCTTCCAGATTTTATCCGTAAAAGTAGTCACATAGCCTTCACCTCCCAACTACCTTATTGAAATTAAATTTTTCTTCAAATCTAGAGCATGCCTTACCTCCTTCAATAGACATTGATTTCCATTTTGTTGTTTTATCAAAACTGTACCCAATCTAATGATTTTACAGGGTTTATCATCACCCATTCGAACCTATCCAAAATTTCCTTGAACATAATCATGAAAATGCTTCCTATTAGGTGTGGCATGGAATGAGGTACTTGAATCTACCACCCATGCATCAATAATATTTTCTAATGAAAGAATCAAATCATCTTGCAACACATCAATTGTCACATTCACTTCATGATTGTTTTCCCTTTCGAGACTTGCAGTATTTCTTCAGGTGTCCTTTCTTCTCGCATTTTGAGCACACTATCCCCGATCTGGACTTAGATCTGCCTTTCTTTGGCTTACTGTGATATCCTGGGATCTATCCTCTTTCCATTTTTCTTCCCCTAGTCTCTGCAATCAAAGCATTACTAGATGTCTCACCGGGGCTTTTTCGCCACATTTCCTCACTAAGGATCGCACTAACCACATCATCAAACTTTAAAGTACTAGATCTAGAGACAGAGTTATGAATGGCCATAGTTAAACCATTCCAACTTTCTGGCAATGAGAATAGAAATAACAGAGCCCTAACTTTATCATCAAAAGTTAACCCAACTGAACTTAACTAACTGGTAACAATATTAAATTCATTTAAATGATCAACAACAAATCCACCTTCTGACATCTTGATATTAAATAAATGGTTCATAAGAAATTCCTTATTTGAGGCTGAGGGTTTTTCATATAATCTGGCCAATTCCAACATTAAACTCTCTCTTGTCATTTCCTTTGAAATATTAAAGGCTAGCGACAGTGCTAGGCACTTCGTATTGTTCCAAGTCCCTTTCTGTCGAGAATATCCCATTTTGTGTTTTTCATACCCATTGGATTCTTTGTCTTTCCGCTCAATAGTAGGTACAGATCTTTATGATACATATAATCTTCCACTTTCATCTTCCACAGCTGGTAGTTTTGGCTGTTAAATATTTCGACCCTAAACCTACCATCTTCCACCATTGCTCCCAGTTGAACTAGGAGCTCTTCTCTCCTATGCGTTTATTAGCCAAATAGACCTCGGCTTTGATACCAGTTGTTAGAAAATTATATATTACAGAGCAGTGGAACACATAAAATATATTGCAGAAATATAAAAAAAGAAAGCACATAAAACAAGAGAGACACAAATATATGTGGTTCACCCAATTTGGGCTACATACACGGAGAAATAGCTAATCCTTCCTTTTATATTATCCAGCAAACTAAAGAGATACAACCTACAACATATGCGCTATAATTCCCTTTTCATTCTCACACAATATGCTCTCTCTTTCTCACTCAGAATACAAATTTACATAGATGCAATACAATTCCCTCATATATAGCGAGGGGTTGCCTTCAAGGGTAGAAAACTCTAAATTAAATGTAACTTCTACCATCAGATCTTTGCCTAATGAATGACCCAAATTGACTACAAAATTACAACATTTTACAAGGCAATTTTACATCTACTTTTAGCTTTAGGGATGCTACCCCTAATTCCCTGCCGGGGGGAGGGGCTCCAAATAATCACCGTCGCCCACCCCTTGATGGCGCAAATTTACGTGCGGTGTTTCTACCACATTATGAACTAGGGTCCAATGTGACGATACCTATAAATAAAGAAGTTAATCAGGCTCCACACCCAATAGCTGAAGAGGTAACTTAATGTAGAATGGTCAATATACATCTTGAAGTGTGATCCCAATAGCTAGTGCTAAGCTTCTATAACACATGCACCATTTCCAATCCTTCTCTCTCTTTAGTGGTATAGTTTTGTTCAATAGTCAATAATCTACTACTATAAAATGCAATGAGGTGATTTATTTCCCCTTCTTCTAGCTAAGTTAAATCTACACCCAAAGCTATGTGTTGATGGTGTTGGACCCACCAACATGTCAAGAGACCTCCGCAATAAGAACTCCCAGCTAGACCTCATACCTTTTAGTGTATAAGTCTCGAAAGTGGGTAGTAAAGAAATGCCTTGACTGCAATAGCATGGAGAGGTAAGCAGGATATCCTTGTCAGAAGCAAGGGTGTGACCTTGCACCAAGCGAGGGGAGGTCTATGGGGACGTTCTAACTCATGTAAGGGGAAAGCGGTGTGTCCCTTAGAAGCCTATAATAGTACGTAGCCTGAAATGAAACACACGAGATGGGAACTAGAATATTCAACAATCCAAAGTGACGAGTGAAATCAAAAACATGCTTTGATAAGATTCATACAATCACATACAGAATAGTCCATATAGAAATGTGTAAGTTACAACTACATAGATTGCTAAAATAACCAATATAGTGGAACTACAATAACAAAATATGCATGAAACATGTTGGCTCTGTTATATTATAAAAGTGAAAGATCAAGTAATACATACAACCATGACGACCACTAGCCGAAGTAGTGGAACGTTACAATAACCATCACCTTCTCCTCCAAAGAGATGTACTCACTTTGCACTGTGGAGAAGCCAAGGCTCGTCACAATACTCTCCAAGCTCTCTCTAAGATATGCCTAGAAGAAGCTTGGCTCCCAAAAGCTTGTTCTAAGAGTTATGAGGTTCTATATATAGCAAAGGGTAGGTTGTCCCTTGACATTCCCCTTTTTGATTCTTGGACTACCCTCATGACTCATCAACTACATTACATCACTCTTTACATTACACATGATTGTTTACATTCCGCTAATGACACTTGGAGTTTCACTTTACAATGTATTTACAATAATGATTTATTTTCCACATATACCCATGTGGGACAAGATAGGCTTGAGTCAGCCAGTCAAGACAACACTAAGGCATAGACATCTATGGAAAGATCAACTTGGTAACTTTCTCTTGATGCTCTATGGTGACAAACTAATGCCAAGCCTAATATTCTGCAATGGTGTCTACATAATATTTGAGGATGCCTTACTAGAAACGAAATCTTGCCTCCATTTCTTCTGGGTACACTGATTTGGAACCTTTTTCCAACTCATCATGTAGCATGCATAGCTTGGTTCTCAGCATTGCCAGACTGACGATGTATGTCTGCATGGTATCTACGCTGACTTCCAGATCTACACTAGTGGTCATGAGCACTAGCTGATCAAAGTATGCATCGAGCTCTAGTCTCACTTGGTTCTTCTTCTTATCCTCAGTGAGTGTTCCAATTGACAGGGTGCCATACTTTCTTACCAAAACATCAACGATCTTGTACAACCATTCATAGGAAGCCTAAATATTGGTCATAAGTGGTGGAAGTTCTTCATAGTTCCAAATTAGACTCTCGACATGCAATTTTTCCAACTCCACCTCCAGCTTCATCATCTTGCACAAGTGAAGTGGGGTCCCCCTGTATCTCATTGTCCAAGTCTATACATGATCAACTCTGGTATGTATGTCTTCAAGTGTGCAAGCTATCTTGATGCAATGCTGCTGATGACCATGTAGGTGAACAACTGCCTTATGCCTAGTGAAAAACCTATCATTCAATCTCCCATGACTATCTCAAGAGACGATACTTCAGAAATTATCGCTTTATTCATTTCTCCTTTGGCGGGCCCTACTGCTTGTTCCCTCTCTTCTTGCCTTCTTGAAACTTGTTAGCCATGCGCTCATTCTCAGCTATTAGGAACTTAACACTTGAGCTTGTGGCTTCGGCATAAGCCTTTGTAGCATCAACGAGGGTGACTGGATGTCTTCTCACATATGAAATTATCACTCATTATGCAAAGTGCGCAGGTGATGGATGATCATCTCGAACATGCACTCTTCATGTCTGTAAAAATATGTGTTGTGATTCATCAAATACTATATTGTACACATCTGCTCCCAAATGTTCATCAAGGATAAAAGTATCTCCTCGTTCACTTAGAAATTTCTTTGTTGTCGGAGCTGGTGAAGCCTGTAGGGTGACCTCACTTTCTTTTAGCATGAGGTCAATGTCCTGATCCTATTCTAGCTACTCCATCTCTATCTCCATTGGTTCATCTTGTTGAGTAAATTCCTTCTCCTGTGTCTTCTCACCATGTTCATTATCCACCGCTGGTGGATCTGAGTCTATAACTTATGTAGGTGATATTTTCTCTATTTGTGCACCTTGCACTTCCTCATGATCATGTTCCTCTTCATGTTCCTTCTCATGCTCCAATTCCCTATCCCTTCTACGTAGCTCTCGTTCTTCCTTGAACTTTTGCTTGACTTCCTGCAACTTCCTTTCTATCTCTTCCAACCTTTTTTTTCTTTGTTCTTCTGCACTATACTCTCGTCTGGCAATGTTGCCTCTTTTTCTATATCTCTAGAGCTACCTTTTCCATGAGAGGATCCTCGTTAAACTTGTAGCTTTGTTCTTTTTCTATGTTCTCAGTAATCTTCCTCTTGCCTTTCTCCTATGCTGGTTTTTTGCTCAATTTTTTTGTTGTTGTTGCTGCTTCTCTCTATGGTGTTGTTGCCTTGGTCAATGCAAACAATTCTTCTACAATGTTGACTGGTTCATTAAGCCAGGTGGAATTGTAACAATATCTCTATGGATCTTCCTCTTGCCAATGACATGCCCTGTGGATCTAAGAATAGTACACCTTCACAAAGTGTTCCTTGCATATGCAACATGGGTCATACAGATTGTAGCTCTTTGAGATGAACTTAAACTTCTTGATTTCCTCAATCTTAACATCAACTTATTTCAAAGTACAGATCTCGTACAACCCAACCAATAGAGGAAGAGTGGGCCATGGTGCCTTCTTCTTCCTGTGCAGTCTACCTGTCAACCCTATGGAGATGTGGTATGTGACCTACTCCATGACTATTTGTCTGTGGCATACTTCAGAAAAACATGTGGAGCCTTCTCCGCACTGTATATTCTAATGAGGGTGCCCTTGGGTGAAGTGTACCAATTTGCATTGTTGAGCAACGCTTCCATTGCTACCTAGGACATGCAAGGTGGATCTCATTCAAAGCTCATCGTGTATAATCAGATGCAGAAATGGTCAGATAGTCTCGTCGTTACTCCTCGGTAGTTTCACTCAGATAACAACTTACAATGTACATGCACAACATTTTCTGAAGGTATCCATGCCCAATCCATGCTAGGAAACTCTTAAGTAGATAAGATCACATCAAGAAGGTAGGAAGACATGAAGAATATAGCTTTCTTCTCCTTGGATGGATTCTAGGCATTTGATATGTGCACTTTCAGTTGGAGAGCTAACATCTCAGACCAATTGAAAGGTCTTCCTTCATTTTCCAACTGATCTAATATGATCATCCAACTCCATGGGAAGGACTTTGTACTCTCTTAGCCATACAAATGACATGAAAAGATCACCAAGAGTTGATACGCCTTCCTGAGTGTCTCCGTCTTATAAATTTGTTTGGGTTTCATCCTGAACTTTGATGGCTCTCTAACCCAACACTTCAAGATGTCTCTGATGTTTACACTGTTATTGGGAGTGTACAATAGTGCATCCATATGGTTCACCGACAACGGAAAATGATACATTTGCTGATAATCTTCTGGTCTGAAGGTAGCAAGCTCTTGTCCAATGACACTGCTAACCACCATTCTCTTAGGATAAATGTGCAAGACAATTCAATGGATCAATTTTGTGCATGGGAACATGGGGTACCTGCATGCAACCATGTAGGAACTTGACTTATGGATATTGACATAGACATGTCTATCCTCCAAATTCTCCTCAAAGATGCCTAAGAATAGGTTGTTGATGTCTTTCTATGTGATTCTATTATCTTTGTCTATGAACATGCATGTGTCTGCATAAATGGGAAAGCTCTTGGATACCTATTCCACCACATTACCGACATTGCTATCAACTGTGTATGTTGATCCAGCTCTCTTGGAGGCCATTATATGTGTGTTGCTGCGAATTTTTTCAATACCTGGAGCACCTGGAGACAGAGAAGACACTCATGGTAATCCAATGTCAACTCAAAACATAAAGAAACTTCGGAAATCAATCATGCATCAAACTGGGTGACTGTTGGGAAAGATTGTGCAGCATAGACTTTGAGAGGCTATGGCACTACCATATGAAACTATGCATTGTGCATTCCTAGTTGCCATTGAGGTTGATTACTAGATGGAAATGCGTAAAGCCTAGTCTAGTGAGGCTGACTGCTAGGAGAGACTGCACAATGCACAATTCAGTCAGGCTGGGTTACTGGCTGGAACTACGCATTGTGCAGTTCCATTGGGCAAGACTGGGGTATTATCTCCTAGAACTAAATAGAGCACAGCTGGGGCCAGTGTCAAGCAACCTCTATGCAATTTCTGGAAGCAAGGCATTCCCTTGACTTCCAGGATTGCATAGTACATGCCCGGAGAAGCAAGATCTAGGCCAAGGCAACCCAGATCTGGCCAAGGGAAAACAGAAAACGGGAAGGACTGAGTGTGTATGAAAAGTTGGTGCAGATTAGAGTGAAATATATATCAATGAAATAAAAGCAAGTGTAGAAATCAGTCAAATGGGAAAACAGTGAAGCTCATGAAGAAAGTCACCGAAATGACGACTACCAGTGCAGAAACATCGTTATGCATGTGACACTAAGGAAATGAAATGAGAAACTTGAAAATACACTTATACAAGATAAAATACATTAAAATGACAGTATAAATTCAATAAAACAAAGAAAACAACACCCACACAAGCCGAGAAATGAAAAGCGACAAAAAAAGCGGCAAAATACATGAAAAACAAACTTACTTGGAAAAAGCTGCAACAAGTGTGCCGAAGGTTCCTAGATGCCTCGAGAATCACAAAGCTCCAAGATTGAATGTGAATAATGAGCTCTCAGGCATCCATTAAATATATTTGAGAAGTTTAGGGTTTATGACGTGCATGCCACAAATCTAGGAAAAAGCGACACTTGCCGGGAAGTTTCTAAAACGACTTTGCATGTAACTCCCAGCTGTTAAAAATAAATCCATAAAATCTAGGGATGCTTTTTTATTTTTTTATTTTTTAGGAAAATATTCCTGGCATGCAAGGAAGGATTGCACAGTCCTAGAGGGAACTAGTCAACCTACCGACACATGCAACAGACAATGACTAAGAGATCAACTTTTGCGTTTTTTTGGGCTCAGTGGTTTTGTTTTATCTTAGATCTGCGCAGTTTCCTAGATCAAGGTTGATTGCCTTCTTTGACAGCATATTTTTGAGCCTCATCTCATTGCGGGGAAGGTTCTACACAATTTCCAAGAGAGAGGTTGGGCAGCTTGCTTTGCACAATTTCTAGGGACAAGGCAACCTTAGCCTACTCTAAGCAATTTTCTAGAGCAAGGCACTGGCTGGCTTTCTCTGCGAAATTTTGAAGTGCAAGGAAATTGTTGGGCTGCTCTGTGTAGTTACTAAGGAGGAGATAGACTGCCCTCCAATATTACGTTGTTTTCCTAGACAACACCAAGACCAGAATGTGAACCAAGTGCTGGGTCATCTTGTCGGTGAGTGATAGATCAAGTGAGTGATCACAAGCTGCAAGAAAAAGATAAAATCAACTAAAAAATAAGTACCTGATAAGTGAAGGATAGTTGTTGTGATTTTCGAGAAGGGAGGCTCCAAAAAAAAAGTGAAGGCACAATTTTGGAGGGTGGTTGTAGCTGCTACAACATTGGCAACACACTGGTAGAACTCTAGCTCTCTGAATGGACCTTGTATCATGAAAAGAAAGTCTAACTCCTCCAAAAGAAGTGTTCAATTCTTTGATCATCATTGTTTTCACACTTGATTGATTGAAAGATGTAGCACCGGCTATTCTCTTAATCGGTCAGCACACATACCAAGCCAAGTCAACTTAGTTGCTTTGATTGGGGATGAGGGGTATATTGGTACACAAGTAGTATAACTGTGAGAGTTTAGGTTTCATCTCTCATCTTGCTCCGCTGCCAACAGGCCTAGACAGTACCCGAACAGAGACACGTAGGAACACAAGCATCACTCTACTGCCAGTGAGCCTGGTCAGTATCACAGTGGAATTACTTGCATTACCTCTTGGAATAGGAAGCCCTTTCTCTTATTGCACCTTATTTTATTTTTCAATTTTTCATTTTTTCATTTTTTTCATTTTTCAAAGAACTATGCATAGGAACTTATTTCTTTTCATGAGGCAGAAGAGGGATCCCGACTTATTGAGAGAAGAAGAGGATGTTCCTTTAGAAAAGTGTGTTATATATACCTCTGAAATACTTGTTAAGGTTTTCCATCTCACCTTACTCTACTTGACTGAGATGACAAGTGTTATCCCAAAGAATAACCGATTAGATTAAGTGGTACTAGTTAAAGTGCAAGCGTTGTGTTTTCACCAAGATTCACTCCGAACAGAATGTATTTTCCATCAATGTATCATTGGCTGATGAAAACAATATCTTCATAAAGAGAGAGGAAAATAGATAACCAAGTGTTGATAGGTGTATAAGTCTTCTTGTATTTTACCCTACTTGTCTTAAGAGCCACACACGGTTTCATGTGAAAATAACCTACAAGCATAAACAAGTAGAAAAAACAAGAAATCAAAGAGCAGAAGTAAATTGAAAGAAAAAAAAAAGAAAAGCAAGAAATCAATCAAACAAATAAGGTAAAGAAAGAAAACATGCATGCAAGCAAACAAGACAAAAGAAAACACTACTCCAAAGCGCATGGGCCTAATCATGTAAAGTGATATTTCCAATGCAGCCACCAGTGCATTGGTTGATAGATGTTGGTGAAGGAATGGTTTACAAAAGGGAGAAAAATTTAAACCAACAAACAGGAAAGATATAACAGTGAAGACCAACATGCCCAGAGTTTAAAAGCTTCCATAGAAAAGAAAAGAGTAAAAGCACAAGATAAGCACTCTGCGGGCATATCATGGTGGCATGACACACTAGGTGTAGATGATAAGATGCACACTCTTTTGACCATGACAAACGAAAAAAAATGAGAAGTAAAAACAACTTACATTTTGCAAGTGTGCTCATTGTTTATGATTCCTCTAATGCATGAGAAATAGGATCATGTGCTTCAGGTGGAGGAAGTGAAATTTGTGAGTTGGATTGATCTTCAATGCCAGTAGAAGTGTGACGAGGATCCTTGGGTGTTTCAAAAATTTCTCGATCAGAAGTCAAAATAACCTCAGGACAATGAGAACATGACATAACCATCAGCTTAGGCTGAAGTTCCTTGACAGCCTATGTGGTTTCTACTTCATCAATAGATAGATCATCAAAAACGGGTGGCTTAGAAAGATCAACAAAGATTGAATCAACTTCGTGACCTTTTACAGAAGTAAAAAGATAATGACAACTACTATTGGAAAAATGAATGAGTTCATCGACATCCTCATGATCTGATGAATCATATAGATGGGTAGATGAGAATCAATAATGTTCACCCTCTTAGTTTCCACAAACAGTAGATGAAATATTAAGTGGATTATCGCGGAAATATTTTTCCTCACAACTATAAAATGATGGAATGACCTCAAGTGTGTTCTATAAATGATGGGAAGTAGATGCATCTAAGGATAGATTTTCACAAGGAAAATTAGAAATAGCAGAATCACAAAATGTCAGGAAAAAGAGGATGAGGTGCAGCCAGAAGAAGGTCATCCTTCACCCCGGGTTCTTGTTCAAATTCCCAAACATACTCATCATAAATGATAGCACAGGTTGGATTCTCAACACCAACTCAAACGAAATCTTGATCCTCGTCAACAACAAGTGTGGAGTTCGGGATGGAGGAACACAACACAGTTAACCTATAGGATCCAATGAACATGGGGACAGAGGTTGAGGAAATGAGTTCACATGACAACCAATAGGCTTGCCAGCCAAATCTACGTGAACATTAAGAGTAGGCGGGCTGGGGGGATGTGACATTTTAACAGATTGGTGTGCACCTTCTCCCACATCACAATGTGGAGCTAGAGTTGTTTGATGAGAAGAAGATGAATAATCACTTGTGACAACAATCTTGTGGGCCTTAGACATTTCAGCTCCAAAACCGAGGTATGTTGAGAGGGGTTTGAATGGTATTTTTAATTATGGTTTGAACGATATACTAGCAAGATATTCAAATATTTCAAAAATATATTGTCCATTAATTTCACCTTTTGGGGCTTGAAAAGAAAAAATATGGAAGCAATTCAAAAATTGTGACACATATTCATTAGGGGCTTTCTGTACTTGTAGAATTTTTTCGTCAAGTGATTTATGATCAAAATGATAAAATACATGGTCTATTTCTTCAACGAACTATTTGTAAGAGTGAATAGACTCATTTGGAAGTGAGACAAACCATAGCAATGGGTGTTCACAAAGCATGGATGTGAGCAATGCACATGCCACATGATCATTAGGGTCTTCCAAGCTATCAACGAGAGCATCGAAAGCAGCTAAGTGCTTAGGCGACACTGTTTGGCCTTAACCTTCATATGTGAATTATGAAAAGTAATCCCATAACTCCATCTAGACTTCAAACACATATCCATAAGACATACATCTCGGAGGTGAACTATAACAAATCAACAAGATATGAAGATTCAAAATAGATTTTGAGGACTCAGCGTGACATCTTGCCCTCCTTCTAGCACCAGAAATGTGGACGGTGTTGGACCCACCAACATGTCAATGGAACTCGCCAGTAAGAAGTCCCAACTAGACCTAAGACCATTTGGAATAGGAGTCCCAGCAATGGGTAATAAAGAAATGCCTTGACTATGATAGTGCACAGAGGTAATAAGGATATCCTTGTTAGAAGAAAGGGTGTGACCTTGCAACAAGCGAAGAGAGATGTATGGGAAGGCTCTAACACACATAAGGGGAAAGAGGTGTATCCCTTAGGAGCCTATAATAGTACGCAACTTGAAAGGGAACACACGAGCTGAAAGTCATATCAAGATGGAAAGCATAATATTCAAAAATCCAAAGTGACGAGTTAAATCAACAACATGCTTCGATAAGATTCATACAATCACATATGGAATATTCCATATAAAAATGTGTAAGTTAAAACTACATACATTGCTAAACTAACCAGAATAGTCGAACCACAATAACAACATATGCGTGAAATGTGAAGGATATGTTATATTATAAAAGTGAAAGATCCAATCATACATACAACCATGACAACCACTAGCCCAAGTAGTGGAACATTACAGTCACCACCACCTCCTCCTCCAAAGAGATGTACTCACTTTTCATGGTGGAGGAGCTAAGGCTTGTCACAATACTCTCCAAGATCTCTATAAGCTATGCATAGAAAAATCTTGGCTCCCAAAATCCTTTTTTAAGAGTTATGAGGTTCTATATATAGAAAAAGGTTGGGTGACCCTTAACATTCCTCTTTGTGACTCTTGGACTACCCTCATGACTCTTCAACTACATTACATGACTCTTTACATTACACATGACAGTTTCATTCTACTAATGACACTTGGAGTTTCACTTTACAATAATAATACATTTTCCACATATACCCATGTGGGACAAGATAGGCTTGAGTTAGCTAGACAAGACAACACTAACACACAGACAGCTGTGGGAAGATCAACTTGGCAACTTTCTCTTGATGCTTTGCAGTGACAAACTAATGCCAAGATTGGTAGTCTTCAATTGTGTCTGCATACTCTTTGACGATGCCTTCCTAGAAATGAACTCTTGCCTCCATTGCTTCCAAGTAACTTATTTGGAACCTTTGTCCAACTCATCCTAAAACATGCACAACCTAGTTCTGAGCATGGCCAGACTGACGATGTATGTCCGCATGGTATCTGTGTTGAATTCTAGATTGTTAGTGGTGGCCATGAGCACTAACTAATCAATGTATGCATCAATCTCTAGTCAGACTTGGTTCTTCTCCTTATCCTCAGTGAGTGTTCCAACTTATGGGGTGCCATACTTTCTTACCACGACATCCAAGATCTTGTACAACCATGCAGAGGAAGCCTGAATACTGGTGATGAAAGGTGGAAGTTCTTCATAGTTTTGTATCAGACTCTATATGTTTGCTTTTTCCAATTCCACTTTTCGCTTCATCATCTTGCACAAGTGAAGCAGGGCTCCCTTGTATCTCATTGTCCAAGTCTGTACATTATCAACTGCAGTGTGTATGTCTCCAAGTGTGCTCACTATCTTGATGCACCATTTATAATGATGATGTAGGTGAACAATTGCCTTATGCAGGGTGACAAATGTGTCATACAGTCTCCACATGATTCTCCCAAGAGACGATACTTTAGTAAGTATTTCTTTCATCTTTTCTCCTCTAGCAGATCTCGCTGCTTGTTCCTCTGTCTGCTTGGCTTCTTGCAATTCCTTAGCCATGCACTCATTCTCAACTATTAGGAACTTAACAGTCAAGCTTGTGGCTTCATCATAAGACTTTGTAGCATCACACACGGAAGCTAGATGTCTTCTTAAATCTGACACTATAATGCATTCTTCAATGTGCACAGGTGATGGATGATCATACAGGGCATATACTCTTTGTGTTTATATAAAAAAATTTTGCCACTCATCAAAGAATATGTTGTATGCATATTCTCCTGAATGTTCGTCAAGGAGAAAGGTATCTCCTTGTTCACTTATAACTTCCTCTACTATCAGAGTTGGTGAAGCTTGTAGGGTGACCTCAACTGCTTTTGGCATGAGGTTAGTGTCGTGATCTAGTTCTGGCTACTCCATCTCCATGTACATTGGTTCATCCTATTGAGTAAGTTTCTTCTCCTACATCTTCTCACCTTTCTCATTGTCCACCATTGGTGGATCTCAGTATTCAACTTGTATAGGCGCAATTTTATTTGTTTTTGCACCTTACCCTTCTGCCTAGTCTTGTTCCTATTCATGTTCTTGCTCATGCTGCACTTCCATTTCCCTTCTCATGCTGCAATTCCTTCTCAGTTTTGTGCATCTCTTGTTATTTCTTGAGCTTCTGCTTGACTTTCTGCAACTTCTTTTCTGTCTCTTCCAACCTTTTTTTTCTCTATTTTTCTACACTTCTCTCCTCTCACTCTATCGCCTCTTTTCCTCTATCTCTAGATCTAACTTTTCCATGAGAGGATCCTCATTAAACTTGTAGCTATGATTTGCCTCTATGTTCTCGGTAATCTTCCTCTTGCCTTTCTCCTGTGTTAGTTTGTTGCTCACTGCAGCTAATCCTATTGTTGTTGCTCTCTATGGAGTTATTGCCTTGGTTGTTGTGAGCCATTCTACTACAATGCTGACCGTTCATTGAGCCTTGAGGAATTGTAACAATATCTCCATGGATCTTCCTCTCGCTAATGACATGCCACATGGATCTAAGGATGGTACACCTACACACAATTTTCCTTTCATATTCAATGTTGGTTTCATGGATTGTAGCTCTTTGATCTGAACTTAAACTTCTTGATTTCCTCAACATCAACATCAACTTATTCCAAAGTACAGATCTCATACAACCTAACCCATAGAGGAATAATGGGCCATGGTGCCTTCTTCTTCTTACGTAGTCCACCTGAAAGCCCTCTGGAAATGTGGTATGTGACCTTCTACATGACCATTGTTTCCATGACATACTTCGACAAAACATGTGGAGCCTTCTTCGCACCATACATTTTGATGAAGGTTCCCTCAGGTGAACTGTACCAATCTGCAATGTTGAGAAATGCTTCCTTTGTTGCCTGGGACATGCATGCGGGATCTTGTTCAAAGATCATTATGTACAATGGGGTGATGAAATGGTCAGATATTCTCATCATTACTCCTTGGTAGGTGCACTCAAATAAAACCTTACAATATATGTGCACAACATTTTCTGAAGGTCATGTCCATGCCAAACCCATGCCAGGAAACTCTTGAAAAAAGAATATCACATCAAGTAGGTAGGCAGACATGAAGAATCTGGATTGCTGATCCTTAAGCGGATTTCGGGCATTTGATACATGCACTTTCACCTAGACAACCACCATGTTGGACCAGTTGAAAAGCCTTCCTTCATTAGCCAACTGATCCATTAAGATCAACCAACTCTGGGGGAAGGTCTCTATACTCTCTTGGCCATACGGATGACATGCAAACATGACCAAGAGTTGATATGCCTTCCGGAGTGTCTTCGTCTTGTAAATATGGCTGGGATTCATCCTGAACTTTGATGGCTCTCTAACCCAATGCTTCAAGATGTCTCTAATGTTTGTGTTAATGTTGGGAGTGTGGAACGATGCATTCATACAGTTCATCGACAATGGCAAATGATACATCTGCTGATAACATTCTTCCCTAAAGGTAGAAATCTCTACTCCACTGACACTGCTGAGCACCATTGTCTCATGATCAGTGTGCGATAAAATCAAGTGGATCAAGTCTCCGCATGAGAACATGTGGTACCTACATGCGACCTTGTAGAAAGCTAAATTATGGATATTGACATAGACATGTCTATCCTCCAGATTCTCCTCAGAGCTTCTTGAGAATATGTTGTTAATTTTTATCTATGTGATTTTATTGTCTTTCTCCATGAACAAGTGTGTGTCTACATACACAGGCAAGCTCTTTAACACCTATTCCACCACATCACCAATATTTTTCTCAACTGAGTATTTTGATCCAGCTCACTTAGAGACCATTATACTTATGCTGCTAAGAAGTTGTTCAATACCTGTAGTACCTAGAGACAGAGAAGACACTGATGACAAGCCAATGTCAGGTGAAAACTTAAAGAAACTTCATAAATAAATCATGCATCAAACAGGGTGACTACTGGGCAATATTGCGCGTCATGGAATATGAGAGGTTGTGGGATTTCCATCTGAAACTTTGCATTGCGTAGTCCCAATTTCCATTGTGGCTGACTACTGGCTGGAATTGCATAGAGCACATTCCAGTGAGGCTCTCTACTAGCTGAGACTACACAATGCATAGTTCACTCAAGCTGGGTTGTTGGATGGAACTATGCATTATGTAATTCCAGTGGGCAGGACCGGGGAACTGTCTCCCAAAACTACAAAAAGCACAGTTGGGGCCAGTGTTAGGAAGCCTCTGTGAAATTCCTAGGGGCAAGGTAGAGCCTTGACTTCTAGTATTGCACAGTGCATGCCGGGAGAAGAAAGATTTGTGCCAAGGTAGCCCTCTGCTCAAGGGCAACCTGAAAACAGAAAGGACTGGGTGTGTGTGCACAATTGGTGTAGATTAGAGTGAAATGTATATGCACGAAATCAAAGAAAGTACAAAAATCAGTCAAATGGGAAAATATTGAAGTGCATGAAGAAAGTCACCAAAATGGTGACCAACGGTTTAGAAACAATGTTATGCATGTGACACTAAGGAAATGCAATGTGAAACTTGAAACTAAACTTCTACAAGATAAAAAACATTAAAATGACAACAGATGTTCAATAAAACAAAGAAAACAATACTCACACAAGCTAAGAAATAAAAAGGGATAGAAAAAAGTAGAAAATGACATGAAAAGCTAACTTACCCGGAAAAAGATGTGACGAGTGTGCCGAAGGTTCCCAGATGCCTTGGGAAATCTAGAGCTCCAAGATTAAATGTGAAGAATGAGGTATGAGGCATCCATTAAATATATTTGAGAAGTTTAGGGTTTATGATGTGCATGCCACAAATCTAGGAAAAAGTGACACTTCGTAGGAAGTTTCTAAAATGAATTTTCATGTAACTCCCAGTTGCGAAAAATAGATCCCTAAAATCTAGGGATGATTTTGTTTTTTTTTTTATTTTTTATTTTTTTGGGAAAAGTTTCCCGACATGCAAGGAAGGATTGCACAGTCTTGGAGGTAGTTGTTCAACCTTCCATCACATGCAACAAACAATGACTAAGAGATCAACTTCTATGTTTATTATGGGCTAAGTGGTTGGGTTCTCTCTCAGATCTGTGCATTTTCCCAGAGCAAGGGTAACAAGTTGCCAGGACAGTGAAGTTTTGAGCCTTAACTCACTACCAGGAAGGTTCTGCACAATTTTGAAGAACAAGGATGGGAAAACTTCTCAACGCGATTTCTAGGGGCAAGGCAACCTCATCATGCTCTGTGCAGTTTTTCCAGAGCAAGGCATTGAATGGATTTCTCTACACAATTTTCAAGTGCAGGGAAGCTACCAAGCTGCTCTATGAAATTGCTGAGGGGGACATAGAATTCCCTCCAGGATTGTGTAGTTTTCCCAGACAACACCAAGATCAAAATGTGAACAAAGTGATGGGTCATCTTGTGGGTGAGTGACAAAACAAGTGAGCTATCACAAGTTGAAAGAAAAAGATAAAATCAAGTAAAACACAAGTACCTAATCAGTGAAGGATAGTTGTGATTTTCGAGAAGGGAGGCTCTAAAATGAAATGAAGGAAAAATTTTGGAGGGTGGTTGTAACCACTACAACACTGTGGAAGATGCATCCACATGAATGTGAAACTCCTTCCCCAAATCTAGATAAACCAAAATTGGTACAATGACTAATTTCTATTTTATGGTGTCCAAAGCTTATTGAAACTCTTCATCCCATTGGAACCTAATCTCATTTTTCAACAACCTTCTAAGGGAGTTGTAATCCATACATATCCCTCTATGAATTTCATGTAATATCTTGTATAACCTAAACTTAGAGACAATTGTCTCATTGAGGTAGGTGGAGTTAAATCTACTATTATAGAAATTTTGTTAGGGTTAACCAATAAGCCTTTATTGCACACTACATAACCCAATGAGATACTGAATGTTGAGCAAAAGACACATTTATTCAATTTTAATGAAATTTGTAGTTGTTTAAACCTATCTAGCATTAAGTGTAGAACTTCAATATGCTTCTGGAAAAGGCTAAATATTGTCCAATAACTCAAATATTCCTCTAGGAACTTGTGGATGAAATAATTAAATGATACAACCACAACTCTGGAAAATACCATGGGTGTGTTATTTAGACCAAAGGGCATGATAAAATATAGAAAGGATCCCCATTATATCACAAATGTAGTCTTACTTCTATCTATTGTAGTGGCTACAACCACCCTCCAAAATTTCTTTTCGCTTCTTTTTGGAGCCTCCCTCAAAATCATAGTAGCTATCTTGCAGTGATCAAGCACTTGTGTTTCATATTTTTCTTTTAGCTTGTGTCCACTTACTTGTTCTGTTGATCAACCAAAAGTTGACCTAGCACTTGGTTCACATCCAATCTTTATGTCGTCTGGGAAAACTGTGCAATCCTACAGGGTGGTCTGTCTTCCCCTCAAGAATTGTGTAGAGCAGCCCAACAGATTCCCTACAGCCAAATTTGTGTAGAGCAGGTGAGCAACCTTGCTATGGAAAACTGCATAGAGCAGGTCAGCTGCCTTGCTCCCCAAAATTACACAGAGCAAGGAGCCCAAACTTGTTCTAGAAAATTATGTAGAGCTTCCCCGTATTGACCTTAGGCTCAAACTTGCACTAACCCAGCACAAAACCAAAATTTATCTGGGAAACTGCACAGAACTAAGAGACAGCCTGAGCCACTTAGCCCAAAAACAACATAGAAGCTTTTCCCTCAGTGATTGTCTGTTGCATGTGCCACCAGGTTGTCTGTTTCCCTCTAGAGCTATGCAATCCTTCCATGCATGTCAAGCATCTTTTCCAAAAAAGAAAAAGGAAAAATTGAAAAAGAATCCCTTGATTTTAGGGATCTATTTTTAGCAGCTAGGAGTTACATGCAAAGTTGATTTTAGAGACTTCCCGCCAAGTGTCGTTTTTTCCTAAATTTGTGGCATGAACATCATAAACCCTAAATATCTTAAGTCTATTTAATGGACACCTCAAATCTCATTTTTCGCACTCAATCTTGGAGCTCTGGCATTCACGAGGCATCTAGGAACCTTCAACACAGTCAGTGTAGCTTTGCTGGGTAAGTTTTGCTTTTCATGTCTTTTACCTCTTTTTTTGTCACTTTTTGTTTCTTGGCTTATGTCAATGTTTTTTTCCTTGTTTTATTGAACACTTTTTATCATTTTAATGAATTTTAACTTGTAGAAGTGTTGTTTCAAGTTTTGCATTGCATTTCCTTAGTGTTGCATGTATAACATTGTTTTTCCACTAACGGTCATCGTTTTTCTACAAATTTCTTCATGAGATTCGTTGCTTTCCCATTTGACTTATTTCTAAACTTTCTTGGATTTCCTAGATGTCTATTTCACTATGATCTACACTAGCTTTGCACACACACTTAGTTCTTCTCATTTTAAGGTTACCCTTAGGCAAATCCAGGCTTCCTTGGCCTAGATCTTGCTTCTCCCAGCATGCACTACGTATTCCTAGAAGTCAAGGCTCTACCTCACCTCCAAGAACTGTGTAGAGGATGCCTCGCACCACCTGAACTATGCTCTTCATAGTTCTGGGAGACAGTGCCAAAGTCCTACCCACTGGGATTGCAAAATGCGCAGTTCAGGACAATAACCCGTCCTGACTAAATTGCACATTGCACAGCTCCAGTCATTAGTCAGTTTATTTGGACTGTGCTCTGTGTAGTTCTAGTTAGCAGTAAGCCTCACTGTCATCTAGGACTGTGCAATGCGCAGTTCCAACTCGCAATCCCACAACCTCCCAAATTTAATGCTACGCAATCTTTCCTAGCAGTCACCCGGTTTGTTGCATGATCAATTCCCAAAGTTTATTTAGGTTTTAGCTGAAATTGGCTTTTCATGAGTGTCTTCTCTGTCTCTAGGTACTACAGGTGTTGAACAACTTCTAAGAATCAGAGGTAACATGGCATGCAAGAGAGCTAGATCAAATGACATAGTTGAGAGAAGTATCGGTGATGTGGTTGAACAGGTATTGATGAGCTTGCTCGTGTATGCCGACACACACTTGTTCAATGAGAAATGCAACAAGATCACATGGCAAGACATTAGCAACATAGTCTTAGGCAGCTTTGAGGAGAATCTGGAGGACTGAAATGTCTATGTTAATATTTAGAAGTCAGGTTTCTACAAGGTCACATGCAGGAATCCCATATTCCCATGCAAAGACTTGATCAACTGGATTGTCTCGCACACTGATCCTAGGACAATGGTGTTGAGCAGTGTCATTGGAGTAGAGATTGCTACCTTCAGGGCATAATATTATCAATAGATGTATCATTTTCCGCTACTCGTGAACTATATGGATGTACCGTTCTACACTCCCAACGACATCGCAAACATCACATATATCTTGAAGATTTGGGTCAGAGAGCCATTGAAGTTCAAGATGAATCCAAACTAGATTTATAAGATGAAGACACTCAACAAGGCTTATCAACTCTTGATCATCTTTTCATGTCACTTATATGGCCAAGAGAGCATAGAGACATTCCCGTAGAGTTGGGTGATTCTATTGGATCAGTTCACAAGAGAAGGAAGGCCTTTCAACTAGTACGAAATGTTATCTCTCCAACTAAAAGTGCACATATCAAACACCCAAAATCCACCCAAGGATTAACATGAAAGGTTCTTCATGTCTGCCTACTTGCTTGATGTGATATGCTTTCATCAAGATTTTCCTCGCATGGGTTGGGCATGGACACATTCTAAGAATGATGTGAACATAAATTGCAATATGATATCTGAGTGCAACTACCGAGGAGTCATGGCGAGACTATCTGAACATTTCATTTCCCTAAAGGCACCTTCATCAAAATGTATGGTGTGAAGAAGGTTACGCATGTTTTGCCAAAGTTTTCCACTAATAAACTGGTCATACAGGAGGTTTCATACCACATCTCCACAGTGTTTTCAGGAGGACTCTATAGGATGAATAAGGCACCATGGCCTACTCTTCCTTTGCGGATCAGGCTATATGAGATCCATACTTTGAAAGATGATGATGCCAAGGTCGAAGATGTCGAGAAGTTTAAGTTTCGCACAAAGAGTTACAATTTGTATGACCTGCATTTCATATTCAAGGAACACTGTATGAAGGTGTATTATCCTTGGATCCACGGGGCATGCCATTGGTCAGACGAATATCCATGGATATATTTATATAACTCCTCTAGGCTCAATGAACTGGTCAACATTGTTGTATAATGGCTCATAGCGACCAAGGCAATGACACCACAGAGAGGAGCAACAATTGTATCAATAGTGAGTAGAAAACCAGCACAAGAGAAAGGAAAGAGGAATATTGTTGAGAGTACATAGGAAGAACAAAGCTATAAGTTTAAGGAGCATCCACTTGTTGTAAAGTTAGCTTTGGAGATAGAGGTAATGAGGCGACAACACAAGAGGAGAGTAGCGTAGAGGAATAGAGAGAAACAAGTACTGGAAGAGATAGAGAGGAAGTTGCAGGAAGTTGAGCAGAAGCTCAAAGAAGAACAAGAGTTGATTAGAAGAGAGAAGGAGGCACAACAGGAACAGGAACAGGAATAGAAATAGGATTAGGAGGAAGTGCAAGGCTTATAGATAGATAAAACTGCACCCATACGGGTTGAAGACTCGGATCCACCAGCAATGGATAATGAATAGGGTGATCATCCAAAGGACAAGGAACGTACTCAATAGGATGAACCAATGGACACAGAGATGAAGTAGATGTAATAGGATCAAGACACTAACCTCATGCCAAAAGCAACTGAGGTCACCCCACAGGCTTCACTAGCTCTGACAACAGAACAAGTCCCAAGTGAACAGGGAGATACCGTTCTCCTTGGTGAACATTCTAGAGTATATGTGTACAACATAGCCTTTGATGAGTTACAACACAAACTTGTACAAACACACATAGCGCACATCCCAGATGATCATGTATCACTTGCACACTTTGAAGAATGGGTGATTGTGTTTGATGTATGAAGACATCCAGATGCCTTGGTTAATGCTACGAAGGTCTATGCTAAAACCACGAGCTCAAGTGTGAAGTTCTTGATAGTAGAAATTTAGTGCATGGCTAAGGACTTGTAAATAGTCAGGCAGAGGTAAGAACAATTAGCAGGATCTGCCAAAGTAGAGATGAAGAAATCCATGCTCAAGAGGTAGCGTCTCTTGAGTCAGTTATGTGGAAACTCCATGATAGGTTCATCACTATGCACAGGCAATTTTCCACCTACATAGTCATCAATAGCGCTGCGTCAAGATTGAGCACATGCTCACAGACATACATACAATTGTTGATCATTTACATACATGGAAAATGAGGTACAAGGGAGCCCCGCTTGACTTGCACAAGATGATAAAGCCACAAGAGGAGCTAGACAAGGCACGCATCTAGAGTTAGATCCAAAACTATGAGAAACTCTCGCCACTCATCACCAATGTTGAGGCTTCATATGCATGGTTGTTCAGAAGCTTGGATGTCTTGGTTAGAAAGTACAACATCCCGTCCATTAGAATACTCACCAAGGCCAAAATGAAGAACCATATCAAACTGGATCTCGACACATAATTTGATCATTTGATGCTCATTGCTACCAATGTAGGTTTGGACTGGCTATGCTAAAGACCAATTTGTGCATGTTATAGGACGAGTTGGATAGAGGCTCCAAAACAGTACACCTGGAAGAAATGGAGGAAAGGATTCATTTCTAGAAAGACATCACCAAAATGTAGGTGAACACCATTGTGCACTACCAAGCATGGCATCAGTTCATCACCACAGATCACATGTTAACGAGTTGGTATTTCCACAACCTTCTGAGTCTTAGTGTGGTTGTGTCTGGCTAACTCAAGGCAATTTTTGTCCCACATGGGTATATGTGTAAAATGTATTATGGTTCTAAACATAATGTAAAGTGAAATTCCAAGTGTCATTAGTGGAATACAAATAGTCATATGTAATGTAAAGAGTCATGAGGGTAGTTCAAGAGTCACAAAGGTGAATATCAAGGATCACCCCACCCTTTGCTATAAATAGAACCTCCAAACTCATAGAAAAGGCTTTTGGGAGCCAAGATTTTGCTAGGCATGGCTTAGAGAGGGCTTGGAGAGTATTGTGATGAGGTTTCGCTTCTCCATAGTGTAGAGAAAGTACATCTCTTTGGAGGAGCAGGTGGTTTTGTCTGTAACGTTCCACTATTGGGGCTAATGGCTATCATGGTTGTATGTATGGATGGAACTTTAACTTTATTAATATAATAGAGCCAACACATTTTCATGCATATGTTGTTATTGTAGTTGGACTATCTTGGTTTCTTTATCAATGTACGTTATTTACATTATGCATTCATGTATGAACTACTGTGTATGTGATTGTATGAGACTTGTTGGAATCATGTTGTTGGTTTAACCCATCACCCGAGATTTTGGAGTATTTCGCTTCCAACCCGTGATGCCATTATTCTCGTGCGTTCCTTTTAGGTTGCGTACTATTACAGGCTTCTAAGGGACACATTTCCTTTTCCCCTTCGTTTGTTAGAACCTCCCCATGCATCTCTATTGACTCGCCGCAAGGTTACACACTTGCTTCCGCTAAGGATATCTTGCTTACCACTGCGCGTTGTCGCAGTCAAGGCATTTCCTTACTACCCATTGCCGCAACTCCTACTCTAAACGGTTTGAGGTCTATTTGGGACTTCTTACTGGGGAGAATCCATGACATGTTGGCGGGTCCATCACCGTCAACATTTTTGGCACTATAAGGAGGTCCAGATGACACGCTGAGTCCTTAAAGTGTGTTTTGAATCTCTACACATCTATCATGACTAACAATATAATTTTTCCTCTGAGATGTATGTCTTATGCAAATGAATTCAAAATCCTGAAGGACCTCTCGAATTACTTATCACATAAAAAATAAGAAGGTGAAGGTGCAACAACCTGGCTTATGCACATAGTTGTCTTTGCAACTCTCTATCAAAGGCATGAAATCATGAAGATTACATGACCTACTCGTTGTTTGCATTCACGCTTCGAGAGCACTCATTGCAATGGTGTGTCACATTGCTTGATAAATACATTCACTCTCTAAACTATTTGGTTGTAGAGATAGACCTTGGTTTCCATCATTATGACTGTAAAGCACTCAATAAGAAAATTCTAGAATTACAGAAAGCGCCTGATGAATCCTTGTTGCAATTTTTGGCTTGCTTTCGTAATCTTACATTTCAAATCCTAAAGGATGAAATTGATTGGGAATTTCTTCATATATTTCAGTATCTTCTTCACATATCCGAAAATCCACAAGTGTTAGAATCATTCAAACCCCTCCCAGCATACCTCGGTGTTAGAGCTACAAAATCTAAGGTGTACAAGGTTATTGTCAAAGGTGACTATCCATCCTCTTGTCATCAAACATCTCTAGCTCTGAAGTACGATGTGGGAGAAGATGCACACCTATCTTTTGATCTGTCACATCCTCCCACCTCACCTGCTCTTGATTTCTACACAAATTATTGTTGGTTGTCATGTGAACTTGTTTCCCCAACCTCCATCCTCGCATTTTATTGATCCTTTGGATTTTACTTTGTTGTGTTCTTCCATTCCAAACTCTACACTTGTTGTTCATGAAGATAAAGTTGTGGACAAAGTTGGTGTTGAGCAGCCAACCTGTGCTATCATTTATGATGAGTATGTGTAGGAATCTGAAGAAGAACCCATGGTGAAGGATGACCTCCTTATGTCCACACCCCATCCAATTTTTCCTAACATCTTTTGTGATTCTACTATTTCTGATTTTCCTTGTGAGAATTAATTCCTAAATGTATCTACTCTCGATCATTCACAAAACACACTAGATGTCAGTCTATCATTGCATAGTAGAGAGGACACATCTTTCCTTGCAAATCCACTTGATCTCTCATCCATCATGTCTGTAAATTCAAAGGGTGAGCACTCATGTTTCTCATAAACCCCTCTGTATGATTCATTAGATTATGAGGATGCCAAGTTGAACATATAAAATTTTTTATGTTTTTTATTTATTTATTTATTTATTTATTTTTTAAATCATGGTTGTCATGATCTCTTCATTAGTTCATTCAATTGCAATGTTTATTCACATGTTGTTGATATATTTAAGCTACCAGTCATTGATGATCTACCTACTGAGGAAGTGGAAACCCCTCAAGCTGTCAAGGCACTTCAGCCTATGCTGATGGCTATGTCAGGTCCTCGTTGTCTTGAGGTCAATTCCATTTTTTATCAGAAACTCGTCAAAACACCCCAATCTCCTCATCACTCTCTTGCTTTCATTGAGGATCAATCTAGTTCACAGATCTCCTTTCCCCCACTTGAATCACGTGATACCATTGCTCATGCATTGTAGGAATCATACACAATGAGCACTCTTGCAAAATATAAGTTGTCTTTCTTTATCCTGTTTTCTCATTTTTCACAGTCAATAGAGTGTACATGCTTATTGTTTGTGTGCAGTGTGTTTCATAGCCATGATATGTCTACAAAATGCCAATCTTGCATTTTTACTCTTTTCTTCTTTGTGGATGCTTTTAAACTCAGAGTGTCTTGGTCTTCACTATTATATCTTTCTTGCATGTTGGTTTACATTCTTATCATTCTCATAAAACATGCCTTCACCAATATGGGTCAGCCAATGCGCCCGTGGCTTCATTGGAAATGTCACTTTACGTGATCAGGCCCATGCACTATTTAGTTTAGGATTAGGAGAAGTGTTTTCTTTCCTAATCATTTTTTTTGCATGTTTTATTACTTTATCACTTGCTTTCTTCCCTTCCTTACTTGTTTTGCTTTCACTTTACTTGTTCTTTTCACTTTCTTGTTTTGTTTCCTTGTTTATGCACATAGGTTAGTTCACATGAAATCACGTGTGACTCTTAAGACAAGAAGTGTAAATTACAAGAGGACTTGTAAACTATAAACACTTGGTTATTTTTTCTCTCGCTTTATAAAGAGCTTGTTGTCTTTAGTCAATGATATGGTGATGGAAAATATGTTATGTTCAAAGTGAGTCTTGGTGAAAACACAATGCTTGTACTTTAACTAGTACCACCTACTCTAATCGGTTATTATTTTGGGTTAACACTTGTCAGCTCAGTCAAGTAGAATAAGGTGAGTGGGAAAACCTTAAAAAGTATGTCAAAGGTATATATAACATACTTCTTTGAAGGAACAACCCCTTCTGTTATCACCTAGATTGACCTCAGGCTAAAGGGAGGCAATTCCAGGGTAACCACAAACCAAGCTTAGCCTTGTAGCTAGCCTTACAAGGTCGGGAGAGGGCTCTCTCCTTATGGATCTCAGTCAAGATGACTGAATCAGGAACAAGATTTTATGCTAGGTATAGTACCTCAGAGGATTTTGATTGAATTTATTGGTTTTTGTGGATCAGATGGAGTTGGGCAATTTAGGTCTAGGAAATTAGGTCAGAATGCAGGGTGTTCTATGGGGCAAGGTAGGTATAGGCTTTAGCACTTGAAATTGAGTGAGGTGAGATTTCTAAGACTAGTGAGGAGCTGAGGAGGGCATGTAATGATCATGTATCCTTCTCAAACAATAGAAAACATAGAATACTAAATGATTTCCCAAGGTAGAGCATTGCAAACAATGAATTCTACCTATCTATCTTGATATATTTAAGTTAGAAGCAGTGAAATAGATGATGGAATACATAAAACATGTAAACAACTGATAACAAAAGAAGAAACTATGCAAAAACACCATACCACAAGTATCCCATAAAAATAGCTGCAACTCCTGTTTATTTCCTTGCCAAACTGCTAATAATGATATACAATATAGCTCAGAGCATCCAAGTGAGTCCAACCATTGCTAATGACAGAAAAAATACATAATATAGACATCAAACCACCTATGCTAGCCATCAGGGGTCAAAAACAAGAGAAGAGGAGCTGTTACAACTATTTCCAAATAGGGACCAAGAATATAAGACGTGGAACAACTTGCCTCTATAAGCATGGAAACTGATTCATCGACCCCAAAACCACCTCTAACTAATGAATCTACCCTCTAATATTGTTTCATTAAATTTACATTCCAAGCCATTAATTACATCATCAAAATCATCCATGAGGAGAGAGAAAGTGAATTTACAGAGAAGACAGGCAAAATTTTATTTTTCTGGCAAACTGGCCAAAAGCGTAGCGCCATTAGCCAAAGGTGCAACGCCGCTTTCCACCCACTTTGGGAGGCCTTCCCCTTAGCCCAAGTTAGCCCAAGATAGCTCATTGGAAAGGTCTTCTAGTCTAGTTTCTAGAATAACTTAAATTTTTGAATTTGAAGATCATTTGTCCCCTCAAAATTTGAATCTCCCAAGACTGCTTATGTGTGTCCAAAAAGAGGCAGAAAGGTAATGTTTTGGTAGTTTTTGGACCTTTTGGTGGGCTAGTTTTGCTCCAAAACTTCTAAAACTTTCTAGGATGGATGCTCTCATCATGCTAAATACAAATATATAATTTTTTTCCTCCATCAGATACTCCAAGAAAAAGCACAGCACAGGTGGCATTGCGCTTATGGGCCAGTTTTCTGCGTTGAAAATTGCAAAATTTGAAAAATGCAAAAATTCATCAAAACTTGCCCAATTTTGGCATGGGACACCACCATCAGATACTTTGATGAGATAGTGAGGATTTAGCTAATATATTCAACTTATCTTGCTTCTTTTTTCTCTTTAAAGCCTTCCCCAACCTAGCTTTAAGTTTCCTGATCCTCATGTTACAGATTTTGTTGCGGGTCATGTAATGGTAGGCCATGTGGTAGTGCATCTTCTTATCAGTGTTGACCTTCTCAATTGGCCCTTCGAGATGTATGTTGACCCTCTCAAGCCAAGTTTCCCTGTCTTGTTCAATTTCCCGCTTAGTCGGAGTCAAAGTGACATGAGCCTCTTTGTCACTTTGCCTCTTTAGTTTCAGAATTTCAAGCTCCATGAGGCCCTACTTATAATTCAACTATTTGTTCTCTTTCTCTAAATATGTGATGATATATCTACCCCTTGCTATAGTGTCCATCAACATTCGAATGTGTGCATCCTTTTCCATCATAAGCATATTTTGAGCCGTAGTTTCATCTTGGCTTTCTAAATCAATGATCTCTACTTCATGATGGGTATGATGCTATGGCTCATCATCCTGCTCTTCCAACTGAAATTCCCTCGAACTAGTGGGATCTTCTCTGATGATTCTTCCTCCTTTATGGGGCTTCCTTTATTTCCTATACCTCTCCATAGAATTGTCACTAAATGTCTCCTCCTCATATTCTTGATCACTGTCTCTATCCATGTTTCCCTTGGCTTGCACAATGATGGATTTTATGGATGGTGCTATGGGTGATGGTTTGGAGGAATGAGTGTCAATGAAATTGTGGGCCAGATGTATGAGTGAGGGGGTTTGGGGAGTGACAAGTAAATGATAGGATAGGATAACATTGGTGGGGATGAGGGTTTCAACTTGTGGAATGAGTGGTAGGAAAAGTAAGGTTTACCATAGAAATTAGGGTTTTAATTTCAAAGATGTAAAACCAAAATAATCTTGACATGAACACCCTAAGAAACAAGAGACATGATAAACTTACTTGTCAAAAGGAAAATTGAAGGAAAATTGAGGAGATTTGGTGGCGTGAAACATTTTTGGGCTTTTCTAGTCAAAGCATAGTGCCACCTATAGGAGTACACTGCCGGCCTAGAAGCACAACACCTGTGTATTTTAACACTGGGCAAAAACTGTAGGAGCGTAGTGCCGAGCTCAAAGCACAACGCTAATTTCCAGAAGCACGACGCTGTTTGGCAGGACACTTTTGAAGGCCTTCCCGGTGTCCAAATTTGGCATGGGATAGCTCGTTGGAAAGATTATCGAGTCTAATTTCCAGAAAATATTGAATTTTTCAATTTGGAGTTCATTTATCATGTCAAAAGTCCAATCTCCCAATACTGGTCAAAATGTGCAGAATGAGGATGCCAAAATGCAGAGTGTTGTTGAAATCACCTTTTGAAGGTCTTCCTCAACTCCAAATTGAGCTCAAGATAGCTCGTTGGAAATATATTTGTTTCTACGTATCACTTGACTCATCAAGCAAGTCATTTGGTCATTTAATCTAGGATAAAAATTGATTTTACCAAGGTCACTCTAGAGGTGCATCAACCCTCCTGAGGCAAATGATGTTTTCGAAATTTCTCCCAAACCATGAAACCTGTGTAAAAAATGAAAGAGGTTTTTATTTCTAGGTTAGTGATGGACAAAAAATTCTCTCAATTTTGTCAAATTCATCTTCTATTTCTCAGAAAGATAGTTTGAAGAAAAATGGTCCCTTATGTGTGGTGACTGGCTTGTTCCTTGAAATGACTTCTTGAAAAATGATGGAGACCTGATGTTTGATGATATGAAATGGCTGCATACCTTCTAATATCCCTTATGCCTCCTCTGCTCAGGTATCTCTGATCCCATAGCCAACCCTAGCTCAGTGGGAGAGAAAATTAGGGTTTAGTGCTTGTTTTTCTTTTGCTTTTGCAGGTGAATTGATGCTCATGATGACTTGATTTTTGTAGTGGCGGGTGCTTGGCAAAATCATTAGATGCTTAGGAGAAGCAGTCATTATTGGCCACCTCATGTCCTTGTTGATCATTATTGGCATGTAATCATCAAAGTTTGACCATGGTGGTGTTGAGGCCTCGGAAATCATTGCCACAACATTGGGGATAACCACCCGGTCCGGACCTTGGTACAACTCCCTTTCTGTTTGGAATGGTGGCTCCGACTGGAGATAACGGGACCACTTTCCCGATAATGAAATAAAAGGGATGGATGGGTGATGAATAAATTGCTTGAATGATAGGCGAATGACTTATTCTATTGACAAAAGTAGGGAAACTAATACTAATCCCAGGAACAACTTATTCATTCAGAATGTAGTGTTAAATAATCTTTATCTATTTATCAGGAATATAGATGACTCTGTGAAATAAATAAAGGATGTTGAATCATTCAAATATTGCTTCACATGAATAGTCACAATGAAGCGATGCATACAGATTACTACATTCACTATTCATATCATCGATACATATATACGTCTGAAAGAAGAGCATACGATAAACAACCAATAGTGGAATGCATAAAAAATGCTATGAAAAACACATATATATAAGCAATAATAGCAAGAGCGATTTTAATAACAATTTATATAATGAAAAAGAATACAGATGCAGATAATAGTACCATGTGAGCTGTAGATCGATCCGAAATATCAATCGCTATTCAAAATTCCTTCTTCAACACAGAAATGCTTTCAAGCAATGACAATAATGCACATTTGCATAAAAGCCTTCCTCATCAAATTCGGAATAATTGGTCAAGTTTCATAAAAGAATATCCCTGAAGTACAATAGTGCATCTTCAGGGTTTAAGTCATATACAAAACTTTTACGACCCTTTCTAAATGCATGAAAGGGTCTTTAAATACTACTAAACTAAAAATATCTATGAAACAAAATCCTACTAAATTGGTATCAATAAATTTGGTCTACTTCTCAGGGGCGATCTGGCAGTCGGTGAAATGAGTCATGCCTCAGCTTGCTTGCCCTTAAACCTTAGCTGACTTATCGCAAGCATTGGTTTTACTTCTGGCGATTTGTTGAGGCGTGAACTGAATTGGGCGGCGAAGGTGGCATCTTGGATGTCAAGTATCATATAACCGACAGCATTGGTTAGGCACTTCAAGACGGCTCTTTGGCTGTATGGTTTGATTAAAAAGAACCAATATGCATCCCATGTCAGACTGTTGACTCCAGCGATCAATCTTGCGCTTTTCTCCAAGTCCGGATAGCATGAATGATCCAATATATTTGCTATTGTTAATTGTCCTGGAGTGCATTGGGAAATTGTGTTAGATAAATACAATGTATTATTTACTAATTCAAATAAATTTCCACTGATTGTCCTGCATCTGGAAGTCACTCTTTCTGCTTTCATCAGTTGTGATTGCCACTCTGTGAACAATATTTCTTTGTGCGATTCTAGAATTCTTGGTAGATTGGTTGCCCGACCTACATCTGAATCCTGCCATTCTATAAAGTCTGCCAGTGTTTCTTCTGCCTGATCCAAGTCGGCCCTTGCTTTTTCTACCTTTTCGCTTATAGATGCTGGCAATTCGCACAATGGTTCTGCTCGTATGAGATGTTGACATAACAGCTTAACCTGATTAATCAATCCTTTATTTAGCTGGAGCGCTTCTGCTTTAAATTCATCTATCTTAGGGAGATTTTTCATTTGCTCAATTTGAGTGGTCAATTGAGAAATTTGTTCGTCTTTTTCTTTTATTGCTTCCTCAGTCGATATTCTTAACTGCTCCAGTGCCACTGATAGCTCCTTCTACCTTTGCACCGCACCTTCATCTATCCTCTGTTTTTGCTCTTGTAGTTGTTTGACTAGCTGGTTATTGTTCTGCTACTGTGCTAGCAATTCTTTTTCGGCCTGCTCTGCTCTCTGCTGGACTTCTGATAATCTCGCCTGTAGAGAAGAGATATCTTGATCTTTTGTTTTTAACAAATTGCTCACCTCTGTTGCTTTATCAATAGTCGCTGCCGAATATGCTCCAGTGAACTGTGATAGCCTGGTTAAGTCATCGGAGGGGTTGAATTTCTCTTTCCATACAACATTGCCCGTTACTGTTGATTCAGGGAGTGGGGAAGATTGATCAGTTCTTCTCCTCTTCCTCTGTCGCTTTACGACGGATTTATGCTTGGGGCTGTAAAATATATCTAAAGGGGGGATTTATTCAATTTGCAAAACGATCTCCCCCGTCGGATCTTTAGGAATTATCTCTAATCCTTTTGTTTTCGGTATGCCGCTGGTTTCACCTGAAACCGGTTTCGATGTCGCTTCCTGTGTATCGCCTTCCTTTGAAACCTCACCATCTTTTGAGCACTCTAAGTTATTGATGATTGTACTGAATTGATTCCATTGTTGGAGCAAGTTCGGATCAACTAATGGATCCTGGTTACTTTTAGAGCTGCTCTCCTCTTAGGTCTTTGTTTGGGTTTCTTTTTGTTAGTGTGCATTTTCCTAAGTTGGCTCCTGCCTTTGGCTATGCGTCTCCTCCTGCTGTGTTGATGTAGTAGGAGGTGGTGTATTATGTTGTTTTTCAGACTCGCTTGACCTGGTGGCTGTCGATGCAGTTGCTAACAGGTCTAGAGGCAGAGTTTGCAACCTCTTTTCTCTAATTCTGTTAAACTCAACTAGCCCTTCATCGTTATAAACATTACGGGCAAGCGACTTGACTTGATATAATGATTCGGCTGATACAAACAAGTCCTCGAATTTGTCTTCTTTGTGCTCGACCTTGGCCAATTTGGCCTGGTCGAGCGCATTGTAAGCGATTTTTCTTGGATCGTACTGCCTCCTTGGCAGGGTAGCCAGAGTGAGAAAATTCATTTTCCTGGCTTCTTTCTCTGCATGCTTGATGTCATGCAGTGTATACATTCCAATTCTCAGTGGAAAAGAAGGCCAAACATGTCTTTTAGCCCTTTTCAGGGTTTGGGTAACCCCATCAGCGCTGATTTGATAGGCTACCTCCCTGGCAAGTAACTTATCAGGGATGTAGAGTGGTAACACATGTGGTTTAGCCTGGCTGCCAAAAACTCTGATATAAGTGAATTTCTCCTCCCCAAACCAACTTGCTACTGCAGTCAAATCTACAGCTGCTTGCTCGGACATTTTAGGGGCAGGTTTATTAAAAATTAAATAATGAATTGGTAACATAAAATCGTTGCAGATTTGGTACATGTTCTGCTTATAACTAGTCTTCCAAAATTTTCGATGATATATGTGAATGGGTGTGGGGTCTTGCGACGTCCACTTCAATCCTAGTAAAGGAAATTCAGAATTAAAACACAACACATCCATAATATATGCACTATAGTAAAATGGCGGAATAACTCTTTCTGTGACACGATAGTCAGACCTGAAGTCAAGAATGGCTTTGGCTAACTTGTCGGACAATATATCCGCCCAGTCCATGATTTCCCCACTGCATGCTGCCTCAATTAGGGGAACCATTTCTATGGTGATATTGGCAGAGTCATACATTCCCCATAGCCTACACATCAAAACTCCAGCATAACAGTAAGGTGAACACAGGGAGTCAACTGAGTACTTACCCGAGGTCTCGTGCTTGTGTTTTGCTGGATTATGTCTCCAGTCTCGAATAGGTTCAGATTCGGTCTCGTTTTCTTCTCGAAACTTCTCCAAAAATGCAGCATTATACTTCTTCTCTTCTCGTGGCAGGTGATACATTAGACGTAGGTCTTCAGCTCGAAACGAGCCGAAAACCCTCCCATCCGTAGATTCAAACAGTCTATCAACAATTGGGAGTTCTTGGAGTGCCCACCTTACTACATCTGTGTAAGGAAGAACCTGCTCCCGGGCCGCTATTCTGTGTAGGAAGGAATCAGCCAAGTCTTTTAGATTGGCGTCGGACTTGCTGGTATTGTCGCATAAAATCTCCACTTCGGTCACCATTGGCCCTTCGGCCTCAATCAAATTATAGATCCCTTGCCAAGTGGTCTTGGGGAGTCCTAAGCATGTTGTATCTGATATTAGTCCTTTGTTCTTCCCAGTTGGATCAGCGACAGTTAGCCCTGCGGCTGGCGGAGCAGTAAGCATTGTAGTCTTCTTGGATTTCTTTCCCATTTCTCTTTCTTCTATTTCCGTGAAAGAATTCTGCGCAGAGTGAAAGATAAGCGCAACACATGCAACAATATCATCAATCAAACAGAATGAAGTACATATAATCTTGGCACATTCACAGTAATTAATCGACTTAAGGTGGCCTTAGGAGCAAATACATGGATGGTCTCAAGCCTGTTTTCTTATTAAATGATCATTACGGCCTGTCAGGCTTATTAATTACAATTGCTTCGATTAATGGATAAATGATTTATTTGAAGCATGTTGAGGGCTATTTGGCGGTTTGAACACGGATGAGCGGCTTTTCCAAAGGATATGGCCTTAGTTACGAATAAATAAAATCAAACTGTCTTTATGACTGTTACCTTGAGAAATGTGCGATTTACCTTTTGCGAAATCGGGCATCGGGGAAATGTTTGAATTATTGCATTGGTTTTGCTTGGAATCCATGATCGCCGATATCCGATATCGCATCGCATCGGGTGTCGCTGGTAGTACCGCTTAGGATGAAGGCATGGTGAATCACCGATTGCCGATAGCGATATCGCATTGCATCGGATGAGGAGAAGCTTAGTTGTGCTTTAGATGTTATCGCTGATTGTCGATTGCCGATTTCGCATCGCATGGTAGCAAAGATCATTACTTGTGTCATTTTATGCTTTGCCGATATCCGATAGCGATTTCGCATCGACGAAAACCAATATGTCCCTTACATTATATTTTCTTTGTCATTGAGATATGCGATCTTGCGATCGCTTTATCGCAATGACGAAAGTAACTCGTTTTATATCGGGGTTTTTTGAATGGTTTTATTAAAAAGTCTCTTTGCGAAATAGAACCTTAAATTGATACCAATTTAAAAACAAAAATTAAAAAGGGACCCATTTCACATTATAATTTTTTGGAATTTTAGTAATATGAAATGGGGGGTTGTTGTAGGGCACAACAGGTGGGACCCTAAAACCTAATGAGACCAAACCCTAAGACCTAATGAAATGAATTACAAAGTGAACATGAGCCATGACTGAAATATATGGAAGAGGATCAACAAGTATAGATCATGAGGGAAAAATTTGAAGAAAACCCTACCATCAGTGAATCCATGACCTAATGGAATGCAAACTCGTCAGTATGGGAATCCTACTATGAAATGCAAAAGAGTAGATTTTGATCACTAATGGCAGTGTGAAGAAACTGACACTAACACTTTCTACTCTCAATAAGTTGAGATCCCTCTTCTTCCTCCTGAAAATAAATAAGTGCCTATGCACAATTCTCCCAAAATAAAATAAAAAATGAAAATGAAAAATATAATAAGGAGAAAGAAGATAAAGCCTTCCTGCGTAGAGAGGTAATGAAAGTAACTACATTAGGGTACTAACCAAGCTCACTTGTAGTGGATCGATGCTTGTGTTCCTGCATGACTCTGTTGGGGTACTGTCCAGGCCTGCTGGTAGTAGAGAAACACCAAAGATGAAACTTAAACTTTGACAATTATATTACTTGTGTACCAATATGCTCTGCATCCCCAATCGAAAAAACTAATTTGACTTGTCTTGGTATGTGTGTTGATTGATCAAGATAATGGCAGGTGTTGTACATTTCACTCCAGCTAATGTAAAAGCCATGAAAATCAAAGAATCGAACAATACTTCATAAGGGGTTAGAATTCTTTACATGAAACAAGGTCTCTTCAGAGAGTTGGAGTTATATTACTGTGTCGCCAATGTTCTAGTGGCTACAACCACCCTGCAAAATTTTATCTTCACTTTATTTTGGAGCCTCCCTCCTCAAAATCATACCAACTATCCTACACTAATCGGGTACTTGTGTTTCACCTTTCGCTTTCAGCTTCTATCCACTTACTTGTTCTGTCTACCAACCACAAGATGACCCAACACATGGTTCACATTCAGTCTTTATGTTGTTTGGGAAAACTGCACAATCCTGGAGGGCAGTCTGTCTTCCCCCCACGAATTGCACAGAGCAGCCCAACAACTTCCCTACACCCAAAAATTGTGCAGAGCAGGCCAACTGCCTTTCTCCTAGAAATTGCTTAGAGCAGGCAGCTGAGCCTTTCTCTAGAAAATTGCACAGAGCTTCTTGGCAGTGAGCTGAGGCTCAAAATCCATTGACACAGCGGGTAGCTAGCCATTCTCTAGGAAACTACACAGAACTAAGAGAGAATCTAAGTCACTCATCCTAGAAACAACACAAAATCTTTTCCCTCATTGAATTTCCATTGCATGTGCCAACAGGTTGTCTGGTTTCCTCCAGAATTTCACAATCCTTCCTTGCATGTGAGGAAGCGTTTCCCAAAATAGAAAAAAAAAAGAAGAGAAAAATCATCCCTTGATTTTAGGGATATATTTTTAGCAAATGAGAGTTACATGCAAAGTATATTTTAGAAACTTCCCACCAAGTGTCATTTTTTCCTAGATTTGTGGCATGTGCATCATAAAGCCTAAATCTCTAAAATCTATTTAATGGATGCCTCAAAGCTCATTCTTCACATTCAATCTTGGAGCTTTGGCATTCTTGAGGCATCTAGGAACCTTCAACACAGTCGGTGCAAGTTTTCCAGGTAAGTTTTGTTTTTCATATCGTTTGCTGCTTTTTCTATCTCTTTTCATTTCTTGGCTTATGTGAGTGTTGTTTTCCTTCTTTTATTGAACTCCTGATGTCGTTTTAAGGAATTTTAACTTGTAGAAGTTTTGTTTCAAGTTTTTTATTGCATTTTCTTAGTGTCACATGCATAACACTATTTCTGCACTAACGATTGTCATTGCAATGACTTTCTTCATGAGCTTTGTTGTTTTCCGATTTGACTGATTTCTACACTTGCTTGGATTGCATGCATGCCTACCTCACTATAATCTGCACCAACTTTTCATGCACACTCAGTCCTTCTTGTTTTTAGGTTACCCATGGCTAGATATCGGTTACCTTGGCCTGGATCTTGTTTCCCTGACATGCATTCTCAATTCCTAGAATTCAAGGCTCTGCCTTGCCTCAGACAATTGCACAGAGGCTACCTCACACTACCCAACTATGCTCTGCGTAGCTCTCAAAGACCGTGCCCTTGTCCTGCCCATTGGGACTGCAGAATGTGTAGTTCTAGCCAACAACCTAGCCTGACTGAACTACGCGTTATGCAGTTCCAATCATCATTCAATCTCTCTGGAATGCGCTCTACATAGTTCTAGTCAGCAGTAAGCCTCACTAGAAGCTCAGAATGTGCAATGTGTAGTTCTAGTTGGTAGTCCCATAACCTCTCAAAGTCAATGCTGCATAATCTTTTCTAGCAGTCACCTGGTTTGTTTTATGATCAATTCCCAAAGTTTCTTTATGTTTGAGCTGACATTTTATTGTCATGAGTGTCTTCTCTATCTTCAAGTACTACATGTGTTTAACACCTTCTCAACATCACAGGTAACATGGCCTTCAAGATAGCTAGATCAAAATACATGTTTGAGGGTAGTACCAGTGATGTGGTTGAATAGGTATCGATGAGCTTGCCTGTGTATTGCGACACACACCCCTTCATTGAGAAAGACAATAAGATCACATGGAAGGACATCAATAACATACTCTCAGGTAGCTTTGAGGAGAATATGGAGGATTGACATGTCTATGTCAATATTAATAAGTCAAGTTTCTACAAGGTCACATATAGGTATCTGTATTCCCATGTGCAAACTTGATCCAATGGATTGTCTCGCACATGATCTTGGGATAATGGTGTTGAGGAGTGTCATTGGAGTAGATCTTGCTACCTTCAAGGCAAGATATTATCAATAGATGTATCATTTTCCGCTACCAGTGAACCTTATGGATGCACCATTCTACACTCCCAACAACAACATGAACATCAGAGATATCTTGAAGCATTGGCTCAGAGAGCTATCAAAGTTTAGGATGAATCCCAACCAGGTTTATAAGACGAAGAAAATCAGGAAGGCTTATCAACTCTTGGTTGTCTTTGCATGTTGCTTATATGGATAAGAGAGAATAGAGACCTTCCTACAGAGTTGGGTGATATTATTGGATCAGTTGGCAAGTGAAGGAAAGCCTTTCAACTAGTCTGACATGTTGGTTGTCCAACTAAAATTTCACATATCAAATGCCCAGAATCCGCCTAAGGATCAGCAAGCAAGGTTCTTCATATCTACCAACCTGCTTGATGTAGTTTCCTTTCGTCAAGAGTTTCCTAGCATGGGTTGGGCATGGACACCTTCAGAGAATGATGTGAACATATATTGCAAGTTTCTATCTCAGTACAACTACCGAGGAGTCATAGCAATACTATTTGACCATTTCATATCCTAGCTAGACACGATGATCTTTGAACAAGATTTGACTTACATGTCCCAACCAGCAATGGAAGCATTTCTTAACATTGCAGATTGGTATGCATCACCCGGGCACCTTCATCAGAATGTATGGTGTGGATAAGGCTCGGCATGTTTTTCCCAAGTTTGCCACGAGTAAACAGATCATGCAGGAGTTTGCATACCACATCTCCACAGGGTTTTCAGGAGGACTGCACAGGAAGAAGAAGCCACCATGGCCTACTCTTGCTTTACAGATCTGGCTATATGATATCCATACTTTAAAAGATGCTAATGTCAAGGTCGAAGATGTGAAGAAGTTTAAGTTTGGAACAAAGAGTTACATTCCGTACGACCTGAATTGCATATGCAAGGAACACTGTGTGAATATGTACATCCTTGGATCCATGGGTCATGTCATTGGCTAGAGGAAGATCCTTAAATATATTTATATAACTATTCTAGGCTCAATTAACTAGTCAACATTGCTATAGAGTGGCTCGCAGTGACCAAGGCAATAGCACCATAGAGAGCAGCAAAAACCAAAGTAGCAGTGAGCACAAAACCAACACAAGACAAAGTCAAGAGGACTATTGTAGAGAATATAGAGGCAGAACAGAGCTACAAATTTAAGGAGGATCCAATTGTTGAAAAGATACCTTTATAGATAGAGGCAAATAGGGGATAGCGCAAGAGGGGAGTAGCGTAGAAGAACAAAGAGAAACAAAGACTAGAAAAGGCAAAGAGGAAGTTGCAGGAAGTTGATCAAAAGATCAAAGAAGAACAAGGGTTGCATAGAAGAGAGAAGGACACATAGTAGGAATATGAACATGAACATGAATAGGATCAGGAGGAAGTGCAAGGTGCACAAACAGATAAAACTGCACCCATATATGTTGAAGACTCAAATCTACTAGAAGGGGATAATGAATAAGGTGAGCAGCCACAGGAGAAGGAAATTTATCAATAGGATGAACTGATGGACATGGAGATGGAGATACCGAAATAGGATCAGGACACTGAGCTCATGCCAAAAGAAACTAAGGTCACCCATAGGCGTCACCAACTCCAACAGCACAACAAGTCCCAAGTGAACAAGGAGATACCAATCTCCTTGGTGAACATTCAGGAGGATATGTGTACAACATAGCCTTTGATGAGTCACAACACAAAGTTGTACAAGCACGTAGAGTGCACATCCTGGATGATCATGCATCACCAACACACTTTGAAGAATCTCTGATTGTGTCTAATGTGCGAATACATCCAACTACTGTGGCTAATGTTATGAAGGCCTACACTGAAGTCACGAGCTCAAGTGTGAAGTTCTTGATAGAAGAAAATGAGTGCATGGCTAAGGACTTACAAGTAGACAAACAGAGGGAAGAATAATTAGCAAGATCCACTAGAGTATAGATGAATAAATCCATACTCGCTGAGGTAGAGACTCTTGATTTAGTTATGTGGAAATTGTATGACAGGTTCATCATGGTACACAAGGAAGTTGCCCACCTACACAGTCATCAACAACACTGCATAAATATTGCACATACATTCATAAACATACATACCATTGTTGATTGTGTATAGACATGGAAAATGAGGTATAAGGGAGCCCCGCTCAACTTGCACAAGATGATGAATCCATAGCCATAGTTAGAAAAAGTACACATCTAGATTCAGATATGGAACTATGAGGAACTCCTGTCACTCATCACCAATGTTACACTTCATATGCACGGTTTTTTAGGAGCTTGGATGTCTTGGTGAGAAAGTATGACATCCCATCCATTGGAACACCCACTAAGGCCAAAGAGAGATGGATACATACCTTGTTCAGTTGATGCTCATGGCCACCAGCACAGATTTGGAGATCAACGCAGATAGCTTGTAGAGACATGTCACCGGTTCGATTATGCTCAGGACCAAGTTGCACATGTTACAAGACAAGTTGGAAAAAGTCTCTAGATTAGCATACATGGAAGCAATGGAGGAAAGAGTTCATTTCCATAAATACATCACCAAAATGTATGCAGACAACATTTTTCAATACCAAGCATGGCACCAGTTCATCACCACAGATCACGGAGAGAATTTTGACGAGTTGGTCTTTCCACAACTGTATGAGTCTGAGTGTTGTCTTGTCTAGTTGACTCAAGCCTATTTTTGTCCCACATGGGTATAATATGTGGAAAATGTATTATGGTTGTAAACATGATTTAAGTGAAATTCCAAGTGTCATTAGTGGAACACAAATAGTCATATGTAATGTAAAGAGTCATGAGGGTAGTTCAAGAGTCACAAAGGGGAATGTCATGGGTCACCCCACACTTTGTTATAATAGAACCTCATAACTCATAGAAAATGATTTTGGGAGCCAAGGTTTTGCTAGGCATTGCTTAGAGAGGGCTTCAAGAGTATTGTGATGAGCCTCGACTTCTCCATAGTGAAAAGTGAGTACATCTCTTTGGAGGAGCAAGCATTGTTGACTATAACATTCCTCTATTGGGGCTAGTGGTTGTCCTAGTTATGTGTATGGATGGAACTTTCACTTTATTAATATAGTGGAGACAACATGTTTTGATGCATATGTTGTTATTTTATTTGGGCTATTTAGGTTGCTTTAGAAATGTATTTTATTTAACTTATGCATTCTTGTATGAACTACTTTGTATTTAATTGTATGAATATTGTTGGAATCATGTTGTTGGTTTAACCCATCACCCTATATTGTGGACTATTCCACTTCCAACCCATGATGGAATTCTTCTTGTCTATTCCTTCCAGGTTGTGTACTATTACAGACTTCTAAGGGACACACTTCCTTTTCTTCTTCATGTGTTAAAACCTCCCCATGCATCTCTCTTGACTCACTGCAAGGCCACACACTTTCTTCTGACAAGGATATCTTTCTTACCTCTACATGTTATCTTAGTCAAGGCATTCCTTTACTACCCATTGATGCGACTCTTACTCCAAACAGTCTCAGGTCTACTTGGGACTTATTATCGAGGAGATCCCGTGACATGTTGATATGTTTGACACCATCAACATTATATTATTATGAGATCTTAGATTGATGGTAGCACGAGAATCCATCAGTGAATGAATAAATCTCCTACCCTCCTACATTTTCAACACTTCATTTGTAAAAGGGGCGGGGAATGAGTCATGTTCACAAGAATCATTAAGCTTCCTTAGATCCACATAGATTCTTATTTCTCCTCTCTTCTTGTCCTACAATACCATTGGGCTTATCCATTTCAATTCTTCTATTGGTTCAATGATTCCAACATCTAACATCATGTCTAACTCTTGTTTTACTTTCTTCTTATATACTAGGTTCATTCTATATGGTCTTTGTATGATTAGATCTGTGCTTATTTTTAGGGGTATTTTTATCTCTCTTAGATCCCCAAAAATCCCTTTAATTATTCAAATGGTGGATGGGAAAAGTTACTAATACTTGCATAGTAAATCAACAAATTTTCCCACTATCTTCTCATTCCAATAGTCCCCAATAGCTATGAGCTTAGGATTGTGTTCGGTTCCAATATTCACTTTACACTTCCTAATGGGTCTTCTATAGTATGAAAATTCAAAATTTGGACTTGTTTTTGCATTCTCTCCTTCTATTTCTGGTACTTACAAGTTTCCCAGGTGATCCTCTTAATCACCTCCTTCTGTGACATTGTAACATTCCATGAGTTCCTTGATTACTTGGTAATGCTTGTGCATGAAGCACAACAGTACCGACTCCTCTGCACTCTAGCCCTTTGGTTCACATATTATTTTTGGCACTCTGTAGAGTTGTATCAACTAAAGGGTTGTGTTATTGAAATATAAATTTTACCTTAAAATTTGGACTCATTTTTCCCTAGTTTTTTTTCCTCTTTGCACTTCTAAATTACTATACTAGTTTCTTGGGATAGTATCCAACTTATGTACAAATAGATGTACCCATTATTCTTATGATATCTTCTTCTTATTCCATGCTACAACATAACCTTTAAGATTAATAGTAGAGAATATTGACCCAGTATACCTAGGTTCAATTTTTACTACATCCAACCTAAACCTGACTTGTAGTAAGCATCTACATTTGCACCAATTTTCTATCTTGTTCATGTGTGTGGTCCACTGTAATACCCTCCTCCCATATCTACCCAACTAACCATCCAACCGGGGTAAACATGTGATGAGAGGCTACTATGATATGATTTAACCTCCTAGGTATCCTTAAGGAAGTGGAATCGACAGAAACCCATCAAACATACCTTCCACATTGTCAACAACACTCCAAGGAGCTATCCCAACCACACAGGTATCATGCCCCTGAGTCCCATTGTGTTTGTAAGCTATTAAACCTCTAAACATTTCCATGTTATGGGCATGCCAACTTCTAGAGATCTTTGGATGCTTTGACAAGCCTACATACCTACGTCCACCTGTGCCAGAGTCCATGGAATTTAAGGCACCTTTCAAGCCCATAATTCTAGGCACTACCTAAAACTTGTTATAACTTCTAAAATCTAGTAAACACATTATGACAAGACTAATAAAAAAAAAACCACCTATGAGACTAGGCCTAACCATCCCCAACCGGGATTTACATTCTGTCAAACAGTTGGCATCAATGCAATCTACAGGGCTAGGATACAAGACATAGCACGAATGACTGAAAACTCTTACAAGACATGACAAGAAGGATCACCACCTTCTCCCTTGGACTATTATGACATCAATTAGGTCTTGAATACATTATCCTTTCGGTTATAAGTAAATACGTGATAATAAACATGAAAATAACTAGTCATATAACCATGCTTATAGCCATCAATAAACCATGAAAATAACAGTGAGATATCAGCCATTAAATCCACCTATTAATAAGTATAAAAGAAATATAACTTAGATATTATTAAACATAGGTAAGTATGACTAAGTTTGGGACTTCCACGTACCACTCGACTATAGACATGGCTGATCCAAATATTTCTTTCATCCAGTCACCCTCGTGCCATATTCCAAGCATGAATGTGGTATCTCATGGATAAACCAATCCAAAAAAAAAAAAGGGGATCCAAATGTTAAACCACCTCCACCCTCACCAAACTGTGATCACATGAAAACTGGTGCTCTGATCACAAAATTGAGCCGAAGTTGGAATTCCATCTGGAATCTATCACTATCCTTGATGAATGTTCCATCACCTTGATCACAAAGCTTACCGTCAATCTCAAATATAAATGCCTGACGATTCACCTACATATTTTCCATAACTACATAAATCCGAGGAATGTTACGACCAACATCACGAATCATATGCACCTCCTGAGCACTATAGATCTCATGTCTACCACCCTGGTAGTGCGGACAATCCCTCTTATGAAGATCCTTGCCACATATCCAACACTGTAATGGTGCTCTACCATCACCTCTAGTATGCTGCTCTCCAAGTCCCTTCTCATCTACATTAAAATTATTATAAGGGACTACATTTTATTTCTCACTTGCATCTTGAAGTCTTCCTCGCTTTGGTGGCCATTTTCCTCTAACTTTCTCGTTTCCTTTCAAGTCATGCTTAGGTTCAAATTTGTGCTTTGACTTCTCATAACAATGTTTCAGATTTTAGATGGCCTCCTCCAATGATTTAGAATCATCGAATTTAATCCAGTCTCTATATGCTTCTAGAAGTCCACTGATGAATATCTTAATCTTGGCATTCTCCTCCTTGAGGTAAGGCACATATATCAATAGCTCCAAGAACCTTCTAGTATATTCATCATCGATCATGGAACCCATTCACAACTCATAAAACCCCTTAGATTTGTCATCATAGTAACTTTCTCACTAAATACCAAAAATGAAAGGGATCACTAAAAATACTTTAAAGGGAAATTGAAAAAGACTTATAAAACGATAATTGACTAAGAAAGGATGCAGAAAAAGGGACAACACCTAAAAATAAAGGGAAGGGATCCAACAACTACTAATCTTCCATCCATCATCCCTATTTAGCGTTTTAGGCCTTTTTTAAATTTTGATGACCTCCCTAAACTTTTGGTGATGGAAATGATCAATCTTGGCAATGACCTGAGACTCTTCTATACATATGTGGTGTTTCATCTTCTTACATGTTCAGCCAATGTTGGCTTGTTGGGGCCTAACCCAGGTTTAGAGTTAATTAGCCAAACAAATCCCAGTACTACTGGCCCTTTCGGAAACAGTCCACAGAGTGCAGACTGAGGTCTCACCCGAAGTAGTATGGGAGGGTGCTAGAACTAGGTTTCCACACCCTGGAGATGTCTAATGAGTTCAACTGGTCTGTGGTTTGGCCCTGCACGCAAGTTGCCTCGTGCACTTTCCCGTACCTCACAGCCTAATATAATATTTTCGCGCAACCATACCAAGGGGCCGAATTCCACAATCTGCATTATTACCTAAGATCTTACTTGAATTTCAATGTTAGTTAATTAGGTTTTCCTGCTTGAGTGCTTTAAGTTATACTTAACAACATAAATCATTCATACAAATGTGCGCAGTAAATAAATAGTATATTTGCAACTTATATCAATCATTCATTAACCCAAGAACATATACACAAAATTATAACAAAACTTCTCTTTATTACTTCCTTCCTGGGTTACAGACTTGACTCCGCCATGCACACTCAGCTACAGGGGTTTGTGCACTCATTTGTGGACTACTAGGCCTCTGCACACTCAACTGCAGAGCCTTCTCCTACTCTACAACCCCAAAACTAGAATTTACTCCACGGATACGGCTCAATTCTTCATCCTTGACTATTCTTCCATTCTATCACTTCTACACTTAGAGCCTTGCTCTATTTATAAGGTCTATCCTGCCGACATTACATTACAAAACTAGGGCAGACAACCCTATGACTCTATCATACTTTCATGCCCTGCACCTGAAAGTTGCGGAGATTTACAACAAGATTCGGTCAAAACTTGGGCTTTAAGCCCCAAAATATGCCTTGAGGGGATTCCATGCCTAACAAGCCCCCAACAGAAACATTGTAACTCACCCTCGAGTCACTTTTTTGGCGTGACAATCTTTGCATGGAGTCCCAACAACTGTTCTCGGACTGAACGGAGGTCAGCAGTGCACTGAGCTGCTACTTACTGGATCTACTGCAGACATTGTTCCGAGACCTCTATGTCAGGAGTGCTTCTCTACATCAATGTGTGCATCTCCTACATATGTGCGAGCTTTCCTTTTATTTCTGTTGTGATAGTGAAGGCCTCCTTGATGCAAGGTTGAATGTTTTCTTTGAGGACTGCTTCCTTATGTCGTGCCGCATCCACCTGTTCTTTCCATAACATCCTTAATGGTTGTCACTGTATTCATCCGGAAATCTGGCACTTGCAAACACAGGGGCTCAATCAACAGTCGGCGCACAACAACCAAGGCTTTGCTCAGTCGCTCAATTCAAAAAAGACCAAGTGTTGTTTTCTGGCAGTCCTTTGTATTTTATAGCACCTTTGGAATTTTTATTCGACCGTTCCCCCCAAATCCGGTCCATTAATGCTCCCTTGGCGGCAGATTTTCCTAGATTTTGCCCATAAGTCGCATCTTAAATGCCTACTTCCCACTCCATTTGGCCTCAAGTCGAGCATCCCATCATGAATAGTGACTTCAACAGTCACTTTCTGGCCAACCTAAATGGTAGCGCAGCCCCCCGTGCATAGTCACAGACCTTCTCAATCTTTGTTTTCGCACGCACCTCCATTATCACACAACTCCTGGGCAGAATAGTTTATAGTCCCGCACTCCCTTCCAACTTCATGGAGTGCTAAGACTATTCTTCCCTCGGCTAGTCAGGTGGTCGCACCACCTGTGAAAAGTTCCATCCTATCGTTCATTGTGTTTCCTAGAGAATCCACACCTTTTATTGTTATGGTTGACATCGTGCACTTTACTATTTGCAATGCGCTACATTGGTCACTATGCTTAGCAATATGTAGTTTAAGCCAAGTTATTAGACTGGTCAATTCATGGAAATAGGCCTCAACCTTGTCCTCATGATTGTATGCACCCTGCCTTAATATTCTAGTCTTTTTGCCAAGAAAATCCTTCTTTATTTCGTCCTCCATTTTCTTGACTTCCGTGTCCACTAGAGTACTTTTCTTCCGTAACCGTACCCTTTCCTTTTCAAGTTCATGGAGTCTAAGGTTTCCCCATTGGAGTTCTTCCTTAAGTCTCATACATTCTACTTCTTACACGTATGTGATTCCTTCTTTCCAGACTCTGCGAACCATCGTATCTATTGGTGCTACTATGCACGAACTCATCTTTTCATGCCTCACGGGGATGACAGCATGTGCTTCATACTTTAGCTTCAGGGTTGCCCATGCAATCAAGGTTGTTCACATGCTCCTATATGCCCAGAGAACTGTTGGCACGCACAAGTCCTAGTCAGCTCGTTTCACATGGTGGACCGTGTTCAATGCTTCTCATACTTTGTCAAAAGCTTCTATGCAAATATGCTTTTGCATGCTTGGTCTTACCATACTTCCTGGTCCCCAATGGAGGGGTTGTTCGTGCCATTTTATTACCCTTTCCTGCTTATCGGGCGTGTTTCATATCACGGAGATGGTGTGCCTTTGTGCAGTTTGCGTACCATATGCCTATACCCATTTAGAAAGGTGGGTGCCCGGGCTATTTCATCCATCATACTTGGATTTCATTTGCATCGGAGGCCTTCCAAACTGCATGGAAATCATCCTTATGCATTCGCGCCAGTCCTCAAAACTCCTTTAGTGCATACCCCACCATCTTGCGGGCGTAGCGTGCAGCACCCATTTCAGAGCATCGAAACGCTTTCATTTCGGTACTTCCTTTTCAAATTTGTTCAGGAAATAATCCACCTCACTAATCCTATCATACCTAGGCAGATCTCTTACTTCTGTGGTCATGTAGCACAATGACCTTGTCATCATGTTACAGTGGAGCGTGGTTACCTCGTGTAACCGGTTCTGCCATCGTTTAATTTCCTCGTCCGAATCTGAGGTGCAGGAGCTTTCGTGCTCCCACGAGATTCTGCCATCCACTATTGGATTTACCCAGTCTTGCTCCTATGTGGTTATCTTGTAGATATAGTCTAGATCATCATCGTTGTCGTAGTTTCACATTGGCTCTGTGTAGTGCGAGCCTTCTACAGGGTCTAAAGGTACCACTATGCGCAGTGATTTTTTTTCAAAAGTCATCTTGCGCTTATTTAGATTTATCACTCCATTCATATCAGTGGCCCAATCTATACCTAATAGTGGGGGATAGGGATTTCTGTCATCAACAATCTCTATCACTTTGAAATTTGCAAGAGCACTCGCTCCTTCGATATCTACTGTGATTCCCTGCAATCTCCCCATAGGTAGGATCTTTTGCTGGTTCGCCATTTGCAGTTGGATAGATGACCATTGTAGTGCAAGCCTACCCACACGCTCCCATGCCTACTTTGGCAGGATGTTCGTGTGTGACCCTAGATCCAAAATTACTTAATCCATTTCATATTCCCCAATCTGCGTGGTCAATATCATCTCCCTTCCTGTTCACATTGTGTGCTTCTCGAGCTTCCAAACTACACGCGGTTCTCTTGGCGCGGTTCCAGTACATCTGGTGATGAGTTCTTGTAGCCCCTTCATGGCCTTACTGTCACGCAGCAGCTTCATGTATGTCTCCAAGAATGTAGTGACCCTTGATGGTTCCATTTCTGGTTCTATTATGTCTTCACTTCCTGAAGTGGAGGCATTCGTGTAGCTCTTCTTAGCTTCCATGAATGTCTCATCGTGCTCTAAATCAAATTCTAGTTCCTTTGTTGGAGCCTTGCGAACCCAAGCACTCTCTTCGGGCTGCTTTCCTTTGTCATCTCCTATCGCAATACCACTCCGGAGCACGATATTTACATTCGGGTTTTCCTCACATAGCTCAGACCTCATCATTTGTAGCTTCTGAGTCAGGGGACGCTGGAGTGATCCTTTATCGCGCAACCTTGTTATTAGTGTGGGATAGTCCCCTGTCTCATGATCAAACTGCGTATAATACAAGCATGATAGTCTCGAAGGATTGGTACAATCATGGGCATAATGCCCTAGCCCTCCGTAATTGTAACATATCAATTGCCCACGACCTCTTCCTAGTCTCATTCCTCGGCCTTGTCCATGCCCCTAAAATCCAGTGCACGCCATTCCTGCATTTTGATTGAAGGCCTAAGTTTTAGTCTAAACTCAGTAGGTAGGAGTCCGATCCATCATAAATTCATAACTTCTATAGGTGCGCTCATTATGGCCTACTGACATGCAGAAATTATAGAACAACTGCTAGGAATCATGCAACATAATGCAGTCATTGCGCTCGGTCCTGCTTGTGCCTCCAATCTCAATGGCATTGGTCCTCCTCCTGCCAAGTAATTCGCGAACATTGGATAATGGTGCTTGTCATGTCCCTCGCCTTTGTACTTTATGCACCACACCTCCTCACGCACTTTAGGGTGAGCTGCCTTGTCTTGTTTCAAACTATGCATCTCAAGGCACAAGTTCTACAACTGCACATGGATTTGTTGAACTCCTAGGTTAGGATCTTGTATTGAGGTTTTATGTAGTCTCATCACCATATCCAAGGCCTCGGCTTGAGTGGTTAGCTTCTGTTGTGACAACGCGTTCCTTAGATGCGGCGTTAGAGATGCTACAAACCATGCACGATGTTGCCCATCTGTCAAGGTCATATTATCTTCACAAATTTTACTCTTAAGTCTCTAATCTAGCTCCTAGGGGGTCTCACCTAGAAGCATCACGACTTCCTTAAATCCAATGATAGACTATGTCTCTGATTTTGGCTTGCTAAATTCTTTGTCCAGCATGGCCTGGATATCCACGATCCATGCGTTTGGATTTTCATTGGAATGCTTAGTGTACCATGTCAATGTGTGATCCTGCAGAGCGTTGACCAGCATTGCTTTCATTATATTTTCATCCATGACTCCCTACGCTTCCCATACAGCCTTTACCACGAACCAAAACTGGTCCGGGTCTTTGTTCCCTTCTCCCTTGAATATTGGCAACTTTATCGTGCTTGCCATATTGAACTATGGTGGTGGCAGAGGTGGTGTGGGAAAGATGCGGTTGAAGATGGTGAAACTAGCGGTGGTGTAGGTGGGAGTGGTATGCGTGGAATTCACCGCTTTATCAAATTGACCGCACTTCTTAGTGAGACCTTCGCGAGCTCTTCCTTGCTCTCTCACAGAGGTGAAACCAAGGGGTTGGTTTCTCTTTCTGCGCTACCTTCATTTCTGTAGACCCTCCCACTCTGCATAACCCCAAACATCAATTTATTTGCATAAACCCTTTTTCACACAGTAACACTTTAATCCAAGCGCTCAAAGATTGAACATAGTTACCTCGTGGTCCTTTGAGGAAGCGTCGTTATGCCTCACTATAGCTAACTGAAGTATCTACCATGAACTCGGTGATAAATCCTCCTATAATTCGATTGAGACAGTGATCCATGACGTGCGTGATATTATCTTATGTTGCTTTAAATATGTGCACCAATTCTAGAGTCCACACAATAGGTTTGTCGAGTCTACACCTTCCTTGACTACCTACTAGCTTCGTGATCCACTCGTACAACTCAGTTGGGAAGGATGCAAAGAAAATTTTGTTTGTCTTCGTATACAAGTAGCAATCTAGCCACTCTTCCTTTGATAATCGTGGATTCCTGTTTTCCTCCGTCACGAACTTGTGAATTTTTCTGTCCAACCAATCTTCAATTCCTTTCTTTGTTAGATTCTAGTGATACGACATCAAACATCTTTATGTAGATCCCAGTCCCAGTAATGGAACCATTTGTTGGCTTGTTGGGGCCTAACCCAGGTTCAAAATTAATTAGCCAAACAAATCTCGGTACTACTAGACCTTTCGACAACAATCCGCAGAGCTCAAACTGAGGTCTCACCTGAAGTAGTATGGGAGGATTTTAGAACCAGGTTTCTGCACCTTAGAGATGTTTGATGAGTTCAACTAGTCTATGGTTTGGCCCTGCGCACAGGTTGCCTCACACAATTTCCCAACCTCGCAGCCTGATATACTGTTCTCATGCAGCCCTACCTAGGGGCTAAACACCATGCTCTCTGTTATTAACCAAGATCTTACTTGAATTTCAATGTTAGTTAATTAGCTTTTCCTGCTTGAGTGCTTTAAGTTATAATTAACAACATAAACCATTTATACAAATGCGTGCAGTAAATAAATAGTATATTTGCAACTTATATCAATAATTCATTAACCCAAGAATAGATACATAGAATTATAACAAAACTTCTCTTTATTACTTCCTTCCTCAATTACATACTCAAATCCACCCTGCGCATTTAGCTGTAAGGGTCCGCACATTCAACTGCTGATTACTAGGCCTCTGCACAATCAGCTGCAGAGCCTTCTCCTACTCTACAACCCCAAAACTAGACTTTACTCCACAAATACAACTCAATTCTTCATCCTTGACTATTCTTCCATTCTATCATTTCTACACTTAGAGCCTTGCTCTATTTATACAATCCCATGGTTCGCAGACCATGGGTAGGTCTATGCAGCCGACATTACATCACACAACTAGGGTGGACAACCCTATGACTCTCATACTTTCATGCCCTCACCCACAATTTGCCACGCTTTACAACAAGATTCGGTCAAAACTTGGGCTTTAAGCCCAAAAACATGCCTTGGGGGGATTCCATGCCCAACAGCCAAATCGTAGGAGTGATTCCTACAATGTTTTATGTTAGTCATGTACTCTTAAATCCTTTTATTTATGGAACTACCAACTTCTCCAATGTATGGGATCTTAGGGACTATAGAAAGACCTTCCATGTCTCTAGGGTCCATTGGGTCTTTAACATATCTTAGGGAGATAGGAATGTTGTTCAGGGGTCTAAAGATGGAAGATACATTGTACTTCTTAAGAATCTAAGAAATCTTGTTGATCGCCCCTGGATAAAGGGAATTTGAACACTACAAACCAATTCACCTGGATCTTTCCTTATCTTCAGATCTTTGCTGATATGTTTTTGTTGCAGGGGTTTCATTGGAGAATTTATGATTGTAAAATTGTGTTTAGATTTTGTGACATGACTCAGATTTTTTTATCACATTTATGTATGTTTTTTATTGTGTTAGTCTGATGTATTGGTTGAGATTACACTATAAAGATCCATATTGCAAAGACTGAATATGTTGCAGGTGTTTGATTTAGTTATTGATCATTTTATTGTATGTATGGGCCATAATTTGAAAATAGATGAAATGAGGTCCACGAGATGAGCCTGAAGGGTGTGGAGTTCCATGGGTGAGTGGTGGATTGCATATTTAGGGTGTAGTGGTATCCCTTAGGTAGTGTCCTAAGAACTTGGAAGTGGTGGTTGGATAGTCTAATGGTGGATGGGTGAGACTTATTAATACTGGTGGCTTCCAGCAAGTGGTGGCTTCCAGCAAGTGGTGGCCTACAAATTTGAGGGAGTAGTGGCTTCATGTATGTGGTGGTCTGCAAAGTTTATACAAGTGGTGACCTATAATGAGTAGTGGCTCACTTGATTGGAAATTTGTGGCTTTCACACTGGTGGTGGCCCATGATGAATTGTAAAGAATATTATTGTATATTAATAAGAATAATATGACAAAGACTATTTGCTGACAATGGTTTTTACCCTTTGGGTTTCCACCTTACATCTGGTGTCTCTATGTGTACAAGTTGTATTGTTGATGTCTTACTGATAATGATTACTTTTTCACATGTCTATATGATCAACTAATTCTCTATTGAATAATTACTTTGTGATGTGCTACTAATAAGTGAATGAATCAGAATTCATAAGAAAAAGAAAAAATTGGTAAAAAATGATCATAAGGCATAACACTAATTCATGTCGCCCCTCTCGCCCCCGCCCCCCCTAAGTATTGTTAAAAATTTCTAGTAACTGGTGTTAAAGTGGGGCTCTTGTTTGCATCTTAGTTTTTGAAGAGTAGATCCACGAAGATTTGGTGAAAATTTAGAAGTTATTTATTTATTTCTTTTCAAAATGAATCCTCTAGAATTTTATGTCCTAATTGCTACAAATTTCAAGGTATGGAATGAAAGGTTGAAATTTAAATTATTTTCTTTTGGATCTAACATTTGGAGATTGATTTGTGAAGTATGTTTCAAGGATCCACTTTCACCTAGTTAAAAAATTGTCAAGTGAGGGATATGATTTTTGAGAATCTCCATAATGTAGAGTTGGAGAAAATAGGAGATCTAAAATCTACCAAGGAGATTTGCGACAAACTGTAAGTGTTGTTTGGAGGAAATAGTAGTAACAATGGAGAAGTTGAAAAGAAGAGTATGAACTAGGAAAAGGAGAAGGCTTCTCAAAATAAAGAACCTCAACTAAAGAAGATCAGTCCCCTAGTAAGAGTGGTGCAACTGAAAAATCAGAACATGAAGCTTCAACAAAACCTAGTGTGCTTCCATGAAGCAGATCTGAGGGTATAACTACAGATGAATTATTTTTAAGATATGTTTCAAATAGATCTGATGTTAGTGTTACCGATTCAGAATATTATGTTGACGAATGTGATAAAATAATGTTTCTTCAAGAAGAATATGAGTCAACTTCAATGGTTACTAAAAAATTATCTATTGAGGTTGGTAGACTAACAACTGCATGCAAGGATGAAGAAAAAATATTGTAGATATGTGATGAGAAGGAGGTCATGATCAAGGAGGAGATAATTAATCTGAAAACCCATCTTCATGAGGCCAAATGAATTTAAGAGGTATTGACCATTTAGTAAAAGCAGAAAGAGGGCTAAGTTGAAAAGTTATAAGCAGAAGTGGTCTTAGTGAGAAGGAAAATAGAATAAAAAGATAAGAAACTAAAGCAATTTTAGAGCATTGTAGCCTTGGAAAGTTTTCTTGAGAACCAAAGATCTCCATTGAATAGATTTGATATTGATTTTCAAAAGGAATATTCCAACTTGCATGTAGGTAAGGACAATAATGTAGAACCCAAAATCCCTGTAGCAAACAATAAAAACACCAAGAGAAATAACCAAGAAAACAAGCAACATATGAAGTAGCAACACATAAGAAAACTTCAAGGAGTATTAATCAATACAATATATTTCTCTCATAGGGATGAAGATTGTTGGAGATATGTCAAATTTCAAAGGGTTCAAAGCCCATTTACTCATTTGGTGGATGATATAGAATGATATTCTTGCCATAATTATGGACATGTTGTAGCCAACTATAGGATTAAAGTGTATAGATACAGTCAACAAATCTTGTAGCAGTATAATCATTTAAGGAGATCAACTATTAGGTATAATTATGGTTTTAATGGATTTTGTTTCTCAGGTAACCTATTCGACCACAAGATGATTGGCCCATGGAGGAGAATCACATTTCATGCAAGGCACAGATATAGCATGAGAAATAGGATATTTGATCCCCTTGCAACATATATTGGTTAGGAGGAGTACCATACATGTCACAACTTTCGTCACATGGTAGGAGATTACATGCTGCACAATTCTTCTAGCCTCAGATTTAGCAAAAGTAGTAACAATAGATTAATAGAAGACATAGTAGAAAACCAAAGGATAATTTACAAGAAAAGAAGCATCCTAAGACTATGTGGAAAAAAAAATAGCAACATCCCATGAAGTAGAGAGATCAACCCCGCTCTTCATTCCATTGACCACTATTTGCATACTCAAAAAAGACTGCAAAGGTTTATGATAGGTGTATAGCCTCAAGGGGAGTGCACAGTTTCTTGATGAGTAGATGCATATGAGTAGCAACCAAATGGTACATTCATGTGCCTCATTACATACTGAGGTCCGCAAGATCAATGTGCCTATTGGAGGTATAATGAGATCACGAGGAGTTATGCATGATATAAGTTTTGTGCATGGTTTACTTGTCATTTTCTTATTTATTTGACTCATTCATTTGTAGCATCTTTATGCATGTTTCCATGAGTGAAAGAGTACATTTTTCATCCATATATATGAATTTGGTTCTCATGATAAGTTGGTTGAAAATTTTGTACCAGCCATGCATAGAGGATTGATGTAACATCCATGTAGAGCACTCTCATGTGCATTTGAGAAGCCATGTATTGTTCATGTATTGATCACTAAGTTGTTGGTTGTGTGGTCTTTGTGTAAACTATGTATAGTAGATAAGTCATTCATGGTTTAGGACTCCTTTAGCATGCATAGTAGTGGACATATAGTATTTTGATGAATGTACTTATGCATGCAAGATCAACCTTGTAATCACTCATGTATTGGTGCACTTTTTGTGTGGTCCATATCTGGGAGAGACTTGTGAGCCTTGGTCATGCTTTAGAGAGATTTTTGAGTATGATGTAACAAACATATGCATCATGTTGTATATCATAATTTTCAACCATGTACTCTAATATAGGGCCATGTAATATGTTATTTCATCATTTGATTATTGGTGGATTGGTGCTAGAGACAAGAGAGACAATCATTGGTCATGACAAGCTTGTGTTGATGTGAGTTTTGTTTGAGAGATGAGAGTTGTTACAAACATGTTTGGGCTTAGGGATTTCATGTCTTTGACCCATGTATGGGCCTTTGGTGTCATTATAGCCATGTAATATCATGTTCTTCTTATGGTTCATTATTTGAGTCATGTGAGTGATGATCATGTATGAGAGAGGAGTCATGTTTCATCCATGTTTTGGTTGTTTGGAGGCACTATAAAACCATTATAGACCATTCATATTGCCATGTATTAGACCTATAAATCCATGAACCTTCATTTTATATATTTTGGTCCATGTGGAGTAGCCTATTGTATGTGACAAAAAGGAATTTGAAGTAGTGGATAGAGTGTACAATAGCATGGAGATTTGTTTACAACCCCATTACATGTTCAGGGGGAGCATGTTCAACATAGCAGGAGAAGGAAGCAGATGATGTTGGATTATAGGCATAGTGTTTTATCAGTGTTGGAATGGTATTAGCATGAGGAGGTAATCAATTTTCATCCTCATATAATTATTATCAACGTTGCTCAGCCATACTTATTCGCCCTTTTCCATTGATGTGAAAGGGGGAGAGTAATGACCACAAGAGGAGAATGAGATAAATTTGGTGTTGTGGATGTAGGTTGACATCAATGCTAAATGGGGAGCATGTTGGATATGCCATCTCATGTTGTTTCCTTTTATGTCAACCTAGTATGTCAACATAAGATGTCAAGGTAGGATGTCTACCTATAGAGTCAACCATGGAGTTGATTGTATTGCCATTGATGTCAAATAGCATGGAGGTTTTTTTACGATGATCAGAGGCTTCATGTCATGTTATTGATGTATTTTTTTATGTTTTTAGGGGATCTATAGGTGTTGGAGAAGAATTGAAGACCAATGACACAGTTATAACTAAAGAGGAGGTGATTTGCATTGAGTTAGAGTATCTTCTCTAGGAGGCAATTGTGCACAGAGTGAATATAGAAGCATAGTGTATGGGATTGTTATGTTATCAAAGTGATGGTCATCTTTGGTAGGCCTATACTGTCCTATTAAAGGTAGCTTTACAAAGGAAATTTTGACTTATGAACACATATAAGTTACCATGAGAATATTCCAAGGTATTTGCCCAAGGTTTTTAATGTTTCAAATTTGAATTGAGTTGCTCCACATTCTAGAAGGTGATAAACTCAACGATAATGAGGATTAGTGCTTTGTATTGATTTCATCCTTGATCTTTGATAAAATGCCATAGTGTGATGAAAAATGGGTTATATGGAGAAAGAGTGTGAGGTACAATATTGCAAATAGAGTGCAAATCAATGATCAAATTTGGAGCAATATTGCAGACATGTGGACAGTGTCTACGGAGGTTAGATGATCAGATCTCATGCGCATATTCTAGTGTTATGTTTCTATTATCATTTATATTAGACATATTTTTATAGCTTTGTATGAAGAAAATTTGTATTAGAGTTTACATTGCTAATACGTTTTTGTTGTAGGGGTTTCCTTGGAGAATTTATGGCTATAGAATTGTGTTAATGTTTTGTGACATGGCTAATTTTTTGTTATCAAATTTATGTATGTTGTTGATTATGTTGGGTTGAGGTATCTTTTGAGATTGTTTTGTAGAGATTCATATTGAAAAGATTAGTTTTGTTGTAGTTGTTTGATTCAGTTATTGATGATTTTATTGTATGTATGGGCCATAATTAAAATATAGATTGAATGAGGTCCATGAGATGAGATTGAAGGTTGGAGCCTTCAGTGGGTGAGTGGTGGCTTGTGTATTCAGGGTGTAGTTACATCCTTCAGGTAGTGGTTTGAGAACTTGGAAGTAATGGGTTCCATCCAGTGGCAGATGGATAATCTAATGGTGGTTGAGCAAGATTTATTGGGACTAGTGGCTTCTAGCAGGTCGTGGCCAACACATTCGAAGGAGTGGTGGTTTCCTACAGCTTGTTTACTGCAAATTTCATACATGTTGTGGCTAGAGTAAGTAGTGGCTCGCATGATTAGAAAGTTGTGGCTTACACATTGGTGGTGATCAATGATAATATGTAAATAAAAGTATTGTATATTAATAAGAAGAATCAAACGAAGACTATTTTGTAGGAATTTATGGGGTAATTTCCTCAAATAGAACACCAAAGGGCACTGCTCACAAAAAAATCACACATCAATACACCAGTATTCTTGACATGGTTAAAAACCTCAATGAGGGAAATAGTCCATGGCCTGAGCCAACGTGGCCACTTCAAGTAATTTATTAATAAAAGAAAAAAAATTTACATAAGCTTCTCTCATGAACAATCACCTACAAATGACCCTCCACGCTCTTTAAATAGAGATCATGGACCAATAAGATGCTAAGCCATGGATCAAGTGTCAGTAATACCCAGGAGAGAATTAACCATCACATCACTTCATGTCTAGAAAATATCATGACCGTTGGATTGTAATTTACAAAAGTTCATTGTAAAGAAACACACTTTACCTAACTCTACATTGGACCAAGTTATAGTTAACTATTTCCTATGTGTCGAAATATCCTAACATTCCCCCTTAAGAACCACTTGGGATAGGATTGAAGGATGTACCGATATGACACAGTAGGAGAAGGAACGAGGCATTAGAACCTATTCCCCCTTAGTAACAACTTCCTGAACTCCAACCATAAATCAAAGTTTAGTAAACATTGCCTCTGTGAGAACCTTTGTAAAGATGTCTGCAACTTGATCATCGATTGAAAAATATTTCACTTCAAGAACATGGTCATGAATGAGCTTTGTGATTAAGTGCATGTGTAGTTAAATGTGTTTTCTGCATTGATGTTGGACTAGATCTTTGCATAGTTGAATGGCACTTTGATTATCACACCAAAGTGTAGTCGGATGCTATTGCTGAAAGCCAAAGTCTGACACGATTTGACGAAGCCATAGGGGTTCCTTACTAGCTTCTACTGCACCACGATATTCTGCTTCTTCTAAAGAAAGATAAATGGCACTTTGTTTCTTGCAAGCCGGTGTAATAGGTCCAGAACCAAGAGTGAAGACATAACCTGAAATAGACTTCCAACCATCAAGGTCACCAACCAAATTGGAATTATTGAAACTAATCAATAGAGGACATGCTTTTGCATTGTAACAAATCCCAAACTAAACTATACTTTGAACATACTGAAGTATTCTCTTAACTTATTTCCGATGACTTTCATGTGGGTTTTTCATAAATCGAGCAATAAGTCCAACAACAAAGGAAAGGTTAGGACGAGGATGGGTCAGATACAAAAGTTTTCCTACAAGCTGACAGTATAAGGTAGCATCAACTTAAGGGGAAGTACAAGTGATTGAAATTTTGGCTCCAGACTGAAAGGGAGAAGGGTTTAGCTTATAAGTATCCATGTGAAAGTGGCATAGCAGATCAAAGGCATACTTGGACTGGGAAAGGGAAATACCTTCCTTGGACTGCAAGACTTGAAAACCAAGAAAATAATGAAAGTGTCCTAAGTCTGTCATTTAAAACTACTTTTTAAGGCTATACTTCACATGGTTTATAAGGTTGGGAACACTAATAGTAAGGATAAGATCATTGACATAAAGAAAACGAATGAGAAGAGACTTACGCAGTTTCTTCGTGTAGACAATATTGTCATAATGACACCTAGAAAAGCCAATATCTAAAAGAAAGCTATCCATTTTGGCATACCAAGCCCGAGGGGCTTGCTTGAGACCATAAAGGGATTTCTTAAGTAGACATACAAGGCTGGAGTCTGTTTGTATAAAGACAGGAGGTTGTTCCGTATATATTTCTTCATGCAAGTCCCCATGCAAGAGGGTAGATTTAACATCCATCTGTTGGACTTCACATTTGAAAGAGGTAGCAAGGGAAAGAACAAGGGGGATAGAGTTCATTTTGGCAACAAGGGAGAAGGTTTCAGTATAATCAATGCCTTCAACTTGTGAAAAACCCTTAGCAACAAGATGAGCTTTATGTTTATCAAATTTTCCATCTGTTCCAAACTTGGTTGATTAAACCCATTTTCATCTAACAAGTTTTCTTCCTTTTGGAAGAGGAACAAGATCCCATGTATAATTTGCCAATAATGAACGATATTCTTCATTCATAGTTGTGTCCCAATATGGATGGCCTAAAGCTTCTGGAAAGGTGTGAGGATCATAATTCACTGAAGCTTGAGCTACTAAAGAAGAGGCTCTACTAAACTGAGAATATGTGTGACGTTGATCTATAGGATCACCTGCAAGAGCACTTGTTGCATCCTGAGTAGCACAAACCCATTTTGGAAGCTGAGGAGGTGAAGGGGGATCTCAGTAAGGTGGGGGAGGTTTGTCATCCTTGCTATCATCATCTAAAGAAGAAATATTTTTAGAAGTAGAAGGAATAGAGAGAGGTGGCACATCCGCCGAACTAGGCTCGTAGGTCGATATATTTTCATCAAACTTTACATCTCTTCTAATGATAACATTTTTGGATTTATGTGAAAGAAGTCTATATCGTTTGACATCTTCAAAATATCCAACAAAATTACATTTTTCACTCTTAGGTTCTAAGGCTTTATGTTTCTCATCTAGAATATGGGCCCATGCTTCACTTCCAAAAACACGAAAGTGACTTACATATGGCTTACTTGAGCTCCATGCTTCTTCTAAAGTGATATTATTTAAAACCTTAGTAGGAGTGCGATTTAATTTTCAAAGTTAATTGCTTCTGCCCAAAAATTAAGACTAAGTCCCTTAGATTGAAGCATACAATTAGCCATTTCCTTTAAGGTGTGATTCTTCCTTTCAGCTACACCATTTTCTTGTGGAGTATATGGAACGGTATGTTGCATTTGAATTCCATGCTCAGTGCAAAAGTTGATGAATTTGTTGTTATAATATTCTCCGCCATTATCATATCTTAGCTTAAGAATTTGACATCCATATTGTTTCTCAACAAAGGCCTTAAAGGCTAAGAACATGTTAAATACTTCACTCTTGAGTTTTAAGAAGCATACCCAAGTGCGTTTGGAGAAATCATCTATGGAAGTTAAGAAATATTTTTAGCCATAGAATGAAACAACTGGAAGTGGACCACATAAATCACTATGCACAAGCTATAAAGGGGATGAGGCCTACCAAGAGACACACTTTTCAAAAATATCCCGATGATGTTTTCCAATTACACATCCAAAAAAAACACCATCTCTCCAAGATACCATAGGAAGACCTGTCACCATATTATCTATACATAGATTTTGAAGGGAGTGATAGTTTAAGTGACCAAATCACTCATGCCAAAGTTTTATCACTTCATCATTATGAGCAACAAATACCGAGGGAAGAGTTGATGACCCAAAGTTGTTAAAGTTATACAATATTGTAGAATCATCAGCAATACTAGTAGCTAAAATCTATCTAGGATCTCTTAGGTCCTTAATTACAACATCATGAGGTGAAAATTCAACGATTTTACCTTCACCTGAATGAGTTATCTGATATACAGATAGAAAGTTTTAGGATAAGGTTGGAACACATAATACATAATTAAATTGACCATTGTCTAGATAAATAGTTCCAATTCCTACAACACTAAGAGATCTATCATCACCAACATATATATTTTTGGTATTACAATCATTTAAAGAAGAAAACATGGCTTTGTTTTTGGCCATGCGATAAGAAGCTCCAAAATCAATGAGCCACTCATGAGAATGAGAAGAAGAAGATACATTTAGTGCATAACTAGACCAAGATGCTTGACAACCACATGAAGAAAGTGTTATTCCTGAAGATGAAGTTGAAGTTGAAGAGTGCGCCAAATGGATATTATGCTTCTTCATTGTTGCTTCCAAGGCATCCATCTTCTTAAAGCATTTGGATTCTAAGTGGCCATCTCTATTACAAAAGTTGCAATGTGTATCAGTCTTCTTCCCTTTTTTTTATTTGCATTATCATTTTGTTGAATTGAATTTTCATTTTGAGATTGAAAGTGCTTAGGACCCTTGGTTGGTTTAGGACCATTATTTTTAGGATGCTACTACTTAGGATTCTTTGAACACATTGAAGCCTTGGAGTGCGTGCTTACTTGAAAAATACCTTTTTGCCTAAAAAATAAAAAAACACACAACCCAACACGGAGATGCAAAAAAAACCAAAACCTTGTGGCTTGAAGTTAGCTTTCTCGGGAAACAAAATATTTTACTCGATGTTTCTAATTTTTTGAGATCACACTAAGGCGCAACAAAAAAGAGTATACGCATGAGAAAATCTCTTCCTTTCTGTTTTTGAATTTCCCAGATTACACAAAGTCGTAGGGAAAAAAGCATATGTAGAAATCAAAGGTATAGATCTGGTAACAAAAAATAGACAGCTAAATAAACTAAAATAAACAGAGAGACGAATAACTAAAACTGCAAATAAAGACTGCATACCTCCAGATCTTAAAAATGACGTAGCTAGGGCTACAAGAAACCTTTTCGCATTAAACAAAAGGGGTTCCTCACTGGAACATATGCTCCTCAAACCACAAAGTAGTCCTCTTGGCCCGAAAGTAGGCAGAAATAGTAGATCTAGGAAACGACAATCAGATGTAATTGTATCGACTTCATATTTGGATCACGAATGGATGCGCCCTCAAATATCTTTGATACCATGTAGGAATTTACAAGGTAAGTTCCTGAGACAGAACAAAAAAGGACACTACTCACAAACAGATCACAGATCAATACACCAGTATTCCTGGCGTGGTTAAAACCTTCAAAGAGGGAAACAGTCCATGGCCTGAGCCAATGCGGCCACTTTAAGCAATTTATTAATAAAAGAAAGAAAATTTACATAAGCTTCTCTCATGAATGGTCACCTTACAAATGACCCTCCATTCTCTTTAAATAGAGATCATGGACCAATCAGGTGTTAAGCCATAGATTAAATGTCGGTAATACCGAGGAGAGAATGAACCATCAGATCACTTCATGTTAGAAGCTATTGTGACCATAGTATTGTAAGTTACAAAAGTACATAGTAAAGAAACACACTTTACCTAAGTCTACATTAGACCAAGTTATACTTAAATATTTCCTATGTGTTAGAATATCCTCACATATTTGTCGACGATGGTTTTTACCATTTCGGTTTCCACCTTACATCTCGTTTCTCTATGTGTGCATGTTATATTGTTGATGTGTTGTTGCTCATGATTAGTTGTTCATATATATGATTTGCTAATGTGTTGTTGATGAATTACTTTGTGATATGCTTCTAATAAGTGAATTAATTAGGATTTGTAAGAAAAGGAAAAAATTGGTAAAACTTGATCATAAGGAAAAATACCACCCCCCTGCCCCTTGCCCCCTCCCCCCTCTTATTTTTGTTAAAATTTTCTAAGAATTATGCTACAACGAAATAGGTTAGCTTCCTTTAACTCAAAAAGTCGAAAATCAAAGGGAAAAAATGACAACTTTATGGTTTGTGCATACCTCTCTTAACATAGTATTTTCTCCTTCCTTTATAATCTCCTTTCATTTTTGTATGAATTTGAAACAATTAAAGAATCTAATTATTTAACAAATTAGTTTTCTTTTACTTCAATAAATTTTGTGATCATTCGAGAAAGGAGAGTTCTAATGGAAATTATTTAAATTTAATCAATTTTTTTTTTTTTAAGTTTGGTAGGCGGTCCCACCCTCATATACTAATGATCTTCTTGTCACTCTTGACATCTCATGTGTTCACAATCATATAAAAATAAGTTGAGAAATGTGTTTTGAAAAGTATCCTTCCTGTTCCTCCCATCATACGTTCCATCAATAAAAAGTACACACATGATATTAAAACATCCATATTATATAGTATCAAAAAATCACCACTATACAACAATATACCACAAGAACAACCCTTGTGCCTCCCATAGGAGTTATCAAAACATAGTACTGTAATCCAAAAAATATTATTTTGAGAGATATTGTGAAAAAGTTGTGAAAGTGTGGCAAAATACCAAAATCAAATTGTTGAAACTAAACTCAAATTTGTTAAAAAAGGTCAACATGTAAAAACCAACAACTATCAAAAATCTTGAAAATAATCAAAATCCATTTTTGTTGTGTACTGATGCAACCTTTATTTTCCCACTGCTTTCTATTATCCTTTATTTCTATTGTGTTGGTCTACTTTAATATATTTTTGTTCATGATGCTGAGAATGTGAGATGATAGAATGGGAACATCCCTAAGATGAGCCAACCTTGGTGGCCATTACCTCTTGTGTTCCTTTGCTTATCTTGGGTTCACGGGTTTTGACTTTTCCATGTAGTGCATAATGGGCATGTGAAGTTATAGAAAGAGAATCATGAGGTGGTTGTATAAGTGGCGGAGGTGGTGGAAGTGGTAAATATATGGTTGGCCATCCTTGGGCTTGGTGATAAAGAGGATGAATAATATATTTCCAAGTATTATTGGTTGGGATGACAATGTAACTTAATGCACATGGAGAAACTAGGATGCAATACTTGTTGGTACATTAGGAGGTAAGTAGTACGCTTGCTAGCCATGAAAGTTGAGGAAACCAGTGTGTAACAATTCATTAAACTCTTGTTGGGATGGGGTTCCCTGGGTCAATTTTGGGGCAAAAGCCCAAGTTTTAATGTAAAAATATGTAAAGTCTCCACGAATTGTGGATGTGGAGCACATAGTTAGTTAGAAGTCAAAAAGGGTTTTTACCCTCGCTTATGTAAAGTTGGGTCGGTTCTTGAGATCTACCCATGGTCCACAAACCATGGGATTGTATAAATAGGTGTGTCTTAGCGAGTTTAAGGCATGTTTATTTATTTGTCTATGGGTACTATTGTAGTGTTTTCTTCTCAATGGTGTATTAAAATAACCCACTTAAGATCGTGGATGACAAACGATCTCAACAATAGAAATGACTGCTAAACATTGTAGATCTGTAGCTATTGATAGAAACACAACTTGCCAAAATATATGTTACTAGTCCCCCTCTATGGGATGGCTTCCTGGAAATACTCAAACACTTTCAGCTTCTGTAGAGTCTCTCTCCTCTATAATGCATAAGCCCAACAAAAATATGGTGTGCGACAATGAAAATAATCAGAGTTACAACATTGAGTGCAACAATGGAAATAATCAAAAAGTGAGTAATGAATGGAAAAACCTCCTATTTATAACAAAATATTGAGTTATCCTCGAACAATGAGCAATAATAAAATATTATTGGTCCCATTCTTGGAATTACCACTTGGAATATTTTAGTATATTTGTTTCGGTGGGAAAAAGTATTTAAACTTTTATTTAGAAATAATAATAAATAAATGATCTATTTATTATCTCAATGAATTAGTTAAGGAATAATAAACAAATAAGGATTTATTTAATTATTCCTAAGGGATATAGTCAAATTTAAGAAATAATAATAGTTAATTAGTGATTAATTAATTATTCTTAGAGAAAAATAAGAAAAATAATGATTTATGTGTTTATTTTTCATGATTGGGTCAAACTTAGCAAGGAATAATAATAAAAAAATGGTTTAATTAATTATTCCTGGAAAAAAATCAAATAAATAGTGATTTATTTAATTATTCTTCATGGGTTTAACTATAAGTTACTTAATAAAAGTGGTTTATTAGTTAATTTCTCACAATGAAAGCAATTTTACTATGGTAAAATTGGATTTACATGGTGTAATTCGATCCATCTAGTAAATTAGGTAGATGATAAATTTTTGGGTGATAACAGATTTCCCCCCAATGTACGAGTGTTAGGAGAAAAACGTGTGACCGAAGTACATTGTAAAGACATAATCACGAGACAACACAGGGGAGTCAAGGAGAGAGAGAAACAGACCAATGAAGCTGAAGCTGAGAGAGGATAGTGATAGAGGGGGCGAGGCTAATGCATGTCTCATTTTTTGTTGTGGTACCAGACCTTAATGAGGCGGGGGAGGCATACCCATACCTGTCGAGATAACGTAGTACAAAAATAATGGTTCACCTAGAAATTTGAAACTGAGCAATAATGTACATGTTGAATGGTACATGACATGCTAGCATAACAGAGCCATAAAATAATACAATGTGTCCCATATACATAATGCACCTGGTAAAAACATGAGCTAGGACTGAATACAATAATATCTAAGTACATGAGATACAAACACCTTTCCCTCAAAAAATGGGTGGGAGGGAGGGTAGAACAACCAAAAAAGCCCTCTTGAACAAGGGAGGGCTTTGCAAAACTGAATGGATAATCTAGAGGAGATGTGCATGCGATGAACACTACAATCGGTAGGAACCAAACCTATCAACGCTGTGGAACTGCATCTGAGGTTGTAGCATAGTAGGTATGCATATGGGAATGTGGGGGGCTACCTCAAGGGCCACCCCCTCATGAGGTCTGAAACATCTCACACATACCCGAGAATCACTTGTACAATCTACTGCATCACTGGACCATCAAGTGTATGGATCATTAACATGAAATGACCAAGTCAAAGGGCAATAATGGGATACTCTGCTCGATCCAAGGTTCCGAACAATAATGGAGGCTAAAACCAAGATACACTGCCCTCTAGGGCGTTCTTATGGAATAAATGAGCTAATGTTGACAAAATAGGGCCCATGATAGATGAGGAAATGAGGATCCTTAACTAACGCACGAGGGAAAATAGTAATGTGACTGATGGACTAACACCAGGTATAATGGCAAAAAATGGTACTGATGGACAAACATACAACTACCCTTGTCAAAGCATAAAGTGCATGGTTGACCTGGCAACAACTGAATCATCTCCAGAGGAGATGGGGACAGTATGACTGGAGGCCAAAATGGGCAACACAGGATGAACAGTATGAAAATATGGATGGAATATTATGACATGATATGATGGGACATGAAATAAACTCCAAGAATGCAAGGGTGACTCATCACGGTTGCTCTTAACAATGGTGACTCGATGATGCTGCCACACAAACTAGGCCTGGTGGGGATCATGAAAACATGAGCAAATGATGGTTACTCATGATGAAAATCGACATATGGTACGAAAGATATTAAGAGGAGGTGGACCTCAAAGTACAAGTGTCGCTTTATGACGAAATTCGATTATGAGAGGCGATGAAGGACCTTTCTTGGAAAATTCTTTGTGCTGAAGTGTCAAATCATCAAGAAATGAGGAAGACCCATTATAGAGCTCGATGAGAGCTTTCCAATGGTATTGACAGTTCATCAAATGGAGCTATGGTCGGGTCACAATGTGTGATAGAAAAACTATGGGTTTTCCTATAAAAGAGTGTTTTCCCTCCAATTTGAGAGGAGGAGAAGGCCCTAAATCTTGTGGAGATTGTAGTGGACAAACCAACCATCGGAATTAGGATCTAGGATTTTTAGGCAAGTGGCCTTACTTGTATAAATATGGCCTTAATTCTTCTTGGAACAATGGTTCCTGGTGAAGAATTAAGGGAAGAGGAAAATGAGAATGAAGTACTAGAGGATGTCTAGAATCATCCTCACCCATGAAGTCAAACATGGGGACTATGTGGGCATAAAGTAGAATATTTGAAGATATGGTATCAAGCGTCTATGATATGCAATGTGCATATGGCTTTCCAGAGAGGCTAGTAGGACAAACTATCCAAGGAATGGGAGGATAATCGACAATACCTAGATCCGTTGGTGATATAGGCCAAGACTTAATTGTGAATATGGCCAAGGGAAAGACATGATGCCCCTAAGCATGGGATATGATCTGGTATGTAAAGGTGGGAATGATGCCCCCTAGTAGGAGGCGTTTATGGAATGCCATTGTGTTGTGAGTGCTAGAAAAAGGGATCAAGCATCTCGGCCAAACTTGGCATGAGATCCTCCAAAGGATGGTGAGGAGATGTAGGGGCCTATATGCCCCCCAGTATGCTATAGGCGTACTGGATGTATTTATAGGTAGGGCTCCAAACACTTTTATGATACATAATATGATTATGCATTTTGTATGACGATGATGGTTCGCCATTTGTTTTGTTTATGGTTATATTTTGTGGTATACATGTGATAAATGCCAGTCTAGAATGTTGTTTGCAATAGTATCTACATATTGATTTTGGGCTCTAGGCACATGACTGAATGTAATGGTTTCAAATTCACATACCAGTAGCTTTACTCGTAGATATTTTCTAAATAGGACTTGGTTATGCACATGATACACACCATTCAATTTCATGACAAGTAACGAGGAATCTAAACAAAAATGAAGATGAAGGATGCTATGAGTGAGGGCATCGACTAACTGTTAATTTTTGGTATGTTCTACGCTAGAGAAATTTATTTCAATTTCTTTCCCACATTAGCAATCACATCATCATAAAGTAAATTGCAGATAGAACATAAATATAAATCGTAGAAGATAATCCAAGACAAGAGGACACAAGATGTGGTGTGAGCCAGGGACAAACCCCACAATGTGTGGGGAAACCCTTGATCAATTCTTCTTTTATGTTCTTCAAAGTTCAGCAGAGAAAGAGAGAGAGAGAGAGATAATACATTTACAACAGAATTCAACACTTTGACTTGTCTATGTCTAAGCATAGATCATCTCCTATAACGATGACATCAGTTGAAGACATTTTGCTTCAACTGATACCTATCATCGTGTTGCATCTGGTCCTTTAGTTGCACCACTGCATACTGCACCATGCTGCACTAACCATGATTATCATCATGCTACCCATGCCCATGATATTATCCATCATAATGCTACTCAAACTAATGTGCATCATCATCATGCTACTGCCCCTGCTAATGTATCATTTTACTACCCATGCACATGATCTCATAGTGCTACCCACCATGCTGCTACCCCTGCCTTCTCATTGCATCATCATGCTGCAACAATTTGCCTCTACTGATATCAGCCTTAGCTACTTTCTATGGCTTGCAGCCTAGTAAAGCAGCTAGCCTATAGTTCCACACAGTCCCATCTTAAACAATCCTTCTATTTTCATGTTGTCCCATACAACAATACTTGAGACATTATCTAGCGTATAGAGGCAGCGTATGTTTTATTTAGGATTGCATATGAATAGTAGCTCTTAGTACATTTCATAACAATGTTACTATGTCATTCTAGACCAGCATATATGTATGTATTCATACACAACGTATAAATTCTGAAGCAAATTAGGGCTATGAGGTAGGGTATGACAGCGTATATGCATCCACATTGTTTTCTTTCCTTTACAGCGGTTGGCTCTGCGTGGTATATTATATGACTGCGTTCCAAGATATATATATTTCATTATGATTGCGTGGCATATTATATGAATGCCTAGCGTATATATTTCCAGTGCCCACTGTATATATCCAACGTATATACTTCCAACGTATATACATAATGCCTAGTGTATATACTATCTAACATTTACATTAGTGCAGCATATATATTGTCCAGCGCTTACATTGCCGCCATCCCATAATGAATATGACCTGAATATATCTGTGTTCAATATGACTGTGTCCCTGAATATGACTTGTATATATCTGTGTTCAATGTGACTGCGTCCCTGAATATGACTCTCATGCCCAGTGTATATATATTTCCAAGACTGTGTTATTACTGTGTTAGGTTAATGCCAAGACTGCGTTCACCATTGACTACGTATGAGCTATGAGTTTTCATGTCTGTGTAGAACATTTCTTCATTGTTGTGCATATTTCCATACCTGACTTCTTTTCCTGTATAGACAACAGGTTCCATATATGAATGCGACTCTTCATAAGAACATTGCTTTTGACTGTATAAATATCATGTATAACCTACATATGAACGTAATCATGAATAATGCAGCTCTTCATTATCTACGTGTAAGGATCTCCAGGACCTATGTATCAATGACCAACGTATAATGTTCTCTAGTTAGCGTATTGAGTTTCCACTGCGGCTACCTGTGGCTATCCTTCATGTAACTGTAGCTACCCTTCACGTATCATCTCCATTGCTTGTGGGTTAATGAATGCGTTATCATTTAGGGCGTCATCATGTGTTGGTAGGGCATCATCTTTGGACCAGCGTGTGTTTCTCTTGGTGTCTCGCTCCTTCTCCAAAAACCCAAGATGTGGAGAGGAGGAGATCCCTCAAGAATTGTGTGTCTCAAAAGACATCCAATATTCTTCAATTTATACTACAATGTATAGGTTGAATAGACATGACGTTTGGGCTTCTTGAGCCTACCTCTATTGCTGGTCAGCTAGATAATAAATCCATAATCAAAATAAATTCATATCTCCATAAATACTTATCGGAATCGGATGATCTTTGGATCAATCCTACACCTCTCGACAAGAGGGATTCAATAAAAATGTCAACTGCCATAAATAAGCTGAGCCACATGGAGTTTGGCCCTAGTTGTCAATTTAACACTGCCTCTCAACTAGGGAGAACTCCATCCACTGATCCATAAGTCTGATTGTACTATCTTTGTCATCAGTTCCCTGCACTGCTCTACCCAACTCTGCTAAGCTTTGTTGGCTCTACTATGCTCTACTCAGCTCTACTGGCTCTACTAGCTCTACTCTATTCTGCTCAGCTCTGCTATGCTCTGCTCAACTCAGCTTTGTTGGCTCTACTAGCTCTTCTCAGCTATGTTGGTTGTGCTAGCTCTACTCTACTCTGCTCTACTAGCTTTGCTCTGCTCAACTTAGCTTTGCTGAACCATGAAGAAGAAGAATTGATCGAGAATGTCTCATAACATTCTCCACTGACCCGAAGTCAGTCTCAGAATGCATACCACTGGTCCCAAACCAGTCTCAACCGACCCAAAGTCAGCATCATAGTGGGTACCACTCCTACCACTGGTCCCAGACTAGTATCGTAGGCTTAGAGAGGGTATCATTGGTCCCAGACCAGTCTCAACTGACCCGAAGTCAGTGTCATAGTATGTACCACTCTCACTAGTCCTAGACCAGTACTGCATTGACACAAAGTCAGTCTCAGAGTATGTACCACTGGTCCCAGACTAGTATCGCAGTCTCAGAGAGTGTACCACTGGTCCTAGACCAGTCTCAACCAACCCTAAGTCAGCATCATAGTATGTACCACTCTCACTAGTCCCAGACCAATATTGCACTAACACAAAGTCAGTCTCAGAGTATGTACCATTGGTCCCAGACCAGTCTCAACCGACTCGAACTCAATGTCATAGTATGGTACAACTCCTACCACTAGTCCCAAACTAGTATCATTGATCCCAGATCAATGGAGGTGATCCTAGCGTAGGGAGTACAGTAGATACAACGATGCGTCCATCGGTACCATTATGGTCCCTAACTTCATTTCCCTGCTCATTGATTAGATGAGACGTACTTCCCATGAGTCCCAAACTGCATGGGTAGGATGCCTCGACAGGAGAACTAATCAATCATATCCTCACAGGAGAACACATCAATCCTGCTACAGTCGCCATGGAGAACACATCCATCCAGGTCTCATAGGAGAACACATCAATCCTGCTACAATCACCATGGAGAACACATCAATCCAGGCCTCACAAGAGAACACATCAATCCTGCTATAATCCCCATGGAGAACACATCAATCCAGGCCTCACAAGAGAACACATCAATCCTGCTACAATCGCCATGGAGAACACATCAATACATGCCTCACAGGAGAACACATCAATCCTGCTACAATCACCATGGAGAACACATCAATCCAGGCCTCATAGGAGAACACATAAATCCTACTACAATCGCCATGAAGAACACATCAATCTAGGCCTCGCAGGAGAACACATCAATCTTTCTACAATTGCCATGGAGAATAGATCAATCTAGGCCTCATAGGAGAACACACCAATCATGCTACAATCGCCATGGAGAACATATCAATCCAGGCCTCACAGGAGAACTAATCATCCTGCTACACAGGGGAGAAAATCATCATGTTCCATAAGAGAGTGAATCATCTTATCCCACAAGAGAGCGAATCATCTTGTTCCAGTGTGCACCACCAAGGGAGGGTGAGTCAACATGGTTGTATGTTGCTCCAGTAAGAACCGCAAGCCCCTAGAGCTCCCAGAGCTCAATGTATGCAACATGCAGGACCCTTGTACAAGGGTCTCTTGACGACTCTAATTCATTCAGGAAAATCACAGATTTGATCTTTCCCCTGGGGCTTTAGCGACCTGTACATCATCTCAATGCAATGGAGCCTCCTTGCTCATCGACTTTCCATATCCCAAATAAGGTAGTATCTGATGTCTATCTATTGGAGCAATTGTCAAATATGGGATTCCTCAATAATTGAATCCCACCTCTGGTTGTCACAGAGAAAAAATAGCTCACTTAAGAGCTTCTGCAACCATGTAGCTTCATACGCGATCATACTCATAACCATGTATTTTGTCTTGGTGGTGCTTATAGCAACTGACTTCTTCTTCCTGCATCGAAGCGGAATCCAAAGAGAACTAGCACTGAAAAGTGATCTAGTGATCCTCCACACTGCCTGCCCATTCAACATTTGAATAATAATGCAATTTCATATTTCCGGCAGTGTATCTCAATCCATGAGAGATTGTGCCGTGGAGATATCTCAGAAGATTCTTGGCACCAATCCAGTGAGGCTCAACCAAATATGAGCTCACCATGCTAACTGAAAAACATATGTCCAGATGGAGGTTCACCAAGAACATCAATGCGAATGAGTTTATGAAACTCAAAGGCATTCCCAAATCTAGTTCGACATCACTACCATATAATTTACGATCCTCGAGGTAGTCACAGGCTTGCAGTTTATCATTACACATCCGGAATCCAACTCCCTCTGTCTCCTACAAAGGAATCCACAACCTTCGAGTGCTTTGGTTTGATTTCACTACTAGTGAATCTCAGCTTCATCAGACAACTGCTGATCCTCTCATACTATGCTCGGGGTGTCTTGCTTCAAGCAATAGAGGGCTTTCTTCTATCTATATACATGTGATTCCCGTTCAAGAATCTCAAACTCCACGGGTTGTTTCAAACCTTTGGACCTGCTACATGAGGGGAATAGTCCCCTTGTAAGATTTTCCTTCGGTATATCTCAAACATGTACTTTCATGCTCTTTTTGAATTCAGGCTTCCTTGTCACCATCTGACTCACAGACCTTCGGCGCTATGTGTTAATGGACATGGTCCCTAGTGGACTTCCTGTAACTTAATACAACCCTGAACTGAAAAGCATCTTTGATAATCTATTTTCAAACATGTACCTTTCCATCGATGAATGGCTCCTTAAAAACTTCGACTTCCATTCCTAGGGTTCCTTGCTTCCTTGAAGAGTCAGTCGTGTCCTTGATGAGCTACATCTCTGCCATTCAGACACTCCTTTGCATAAGGGTTGCACTTATAACCAAGACATCTACCATTCCTTCCACCCTTAGATCCGAACTTCCCAATGAAGTGATCTTTAGGTAGGCCAACAGAAGTTCCACTACACCATTCTGATAATATTCTATGCTTTGACTTCACCCTATGTGAATTATGATGATACCATTGATCCTTCCATCTTGTCCCAACTGTCTTTGGTGATTTCTCTTTCACTCTTGCTTGGGTATTGTCTTCACCTCAACTCTGATACCATGTTAATTTTTGGTATGTTCTATGCTAGAGCAATTTATTTCAATTTCTTTTTCACATTAGCAATCACATCAACATAAAGTAAATTATAGATAGAACATAAATATAAATCGCAGAAGACAAGCCAAGACAAGGGAACACAAGATGTGGCGTGAGCCAAGGACAAATCCCACAATGTGTGGGGAAACCCTTGATCAATTCTTATTTTATGTTCTTCAAACTTCAGCAGAGAAAGAGAGAGAGAGAGATAGTACATTTACAACAGAAGTCAACACTTTGACTTATCTAGATCTAAGCATAGATCATCTCCTATAATTATGAGATTAGTTGAAGACATTATGCTTCAATTGATACCTATCATCGTGATGCATCTGGTCCTCTAGTTGCACCGCTGCATACTGCACCATGCTGCACTAACCATGATTATCATCATGCTACCCATGTCCATGAACTTATCCATCATAACACTACTCAAACTAATGTGCATCATCATCATGCTACTGCCCCTACTAATGTATCATTGTACTGCACATGCACATGATCTCATAGTGCTGCCCACCATGCTGCTTCCCCTACCTTCTCGTTGCATCATCATCCTGCAACAATTTTCCTCTGTTGATATCAACCTTAGCTAATTTCTATGGCTTGCAGCCTAGCAAAGCAGCTAGGCTATAGTTCCACGCAGTCCCATCTTAAACAATCCTTCTATTTTCAAGTTGTCCCATACAACAATACTTGAGACATTATCTAGCGTATAGAGGTAGTGTATGTTTTGTGTATGAATAGCATCTCTTAGTACTTTTCATAACAATGTTACTATGTCTTTCTAGACTAGCATATATGTATGTCTTCATACACAATGTATAATGACTGAAGCAAATTAGGGTTGCGAGGTAGGGTATGACAGCGTATATGCATCCACATTGTTTTCTTTCCTTTACAGCAGTTGACTCTGCATGGTATATTATATGACTACGTTCCAAGATATATATATTGCATTATGACTGTGTGGCATATTATATGAATGCCCAACGTATATATTTTCAGTGTCTAGCATATATATCCAACGTATATACTTCTAGCATATATACATAATGCCCAGCGTATATACTGTCCAACCTTTACATTACTGTAGCATATATATGGTCCAGCGCTTACATTGCTGCTATCCCATAATGAATATGACCTGAATATATCTGCGTTCAATATGACTGTGTCCCTGAATATGACTTGTATATATCTACATTCAATGTGATTGTGTCCCTGAATATGACTCTCATGCCCAGCGTATATATATTGCCAAGACTGTGTTATTACTGTGTTAGGTTAATGCCAAGACTGCGTTCACCATTGACTACGTATGAGCCATGAGTCTTCATGACCGTGTAGAACATTTCTTCATTGTTGTGTGTATTTCCATACCCGACTACTTTTCCTGTATAGACAGCGGGTTCCATATATGAATGGGGCTCTTCATAATAGCATTGCTTTTGACTGTATAAATGTCACGTAGAACCTGCATATGAACATAACCATGAATAAAATGTCTCTTCATTATCTGTGTGTAAGGATCTCCAACACCTATGTATCAATGACCAGCATATAATGTTCTCTGGTTAGCGTGAGTTTGCACTGCGACTACCTACGGCTATCCTTCATGTAACTGTAGCTACCCTTCACGTATCATATCCATTGCTTGTGGGTTCATGACTATGTTATCATTTAGGGCATCATCATGCATTGGTAGGGCATCATCTTTGGACCAACGTGTGTTTCTCTTGGTACCTCGCTCCTTCTCCAAAAACCCAAGACGTGGAGAGGAGGAGATCCCTCAAGAATTGTGTGTCTCAAATGACATCAAATCTTCTTCAATTTATACTACAACATATAGGTTGAATAGACATGACATTTGGGCTTCTTGAGCCTACCTCAATTGCTGGTTAGCTAGATAATAAATCCATAATCAAAATAAATTCATATCTCCATAAATACTTATTGGAATCAGATGATCTTTGGATCAATCCTACATGGTCCTCTCGACGAGAGGGATCTAATAAAAATATCAGCTACCATAAATAAGCTGACCCACATGGAGTTTGGCCCTAGGTGCCAATTTAACACTAACAAACCTATAACTGCATCATATTCGGCCTGATTATTGGTGGTAGATCCAATGCACACACTGTTTGACATGAATAACACGTGAAAGGGGGTAAAAATGGCTAAGGCTGCTGAGGCTAGATTCCAGGAGAAGTGAATCGCACCATCAGCATGGCCAATATACAGTGTGGATGATTGATCCATCTAAAAGATGAAAAAGAAAACAGGTGAGATGATGCGATCTGCCTAACTACATGGTAGAAATAAAGACACGCAAGTCAAAGGGATGTGTTGTGAGCAACATTTCTAGACGTAGAGCACATTGGGAGAAATAGGAAGGAGATGGCCTTAGAAATTCTCATGAAGGAATGCCCCCTTACTCAAGTGTAGGGGTAATCAAGGGTAACCATAGCTTCCATGGTGTCCTCATTAGGCTAGGAGATGGGCAGACAGGAGGAAGTCTGACTATATGATGCAACAGAATTACCCGGTGCATCAACCTAAGGAATAAGGTTCACATATGCATCATCTGAAATGGTAGACAACAAAATGGTAGATGGAGGATCTACTAATGTTGAGACCTGGGATTCTGTCAAAGGAGGATCGATAGAAAGGCATGCAGAAACCTTTGAAAGGTTTGTCTGTGAGGAACTTAAGAATGACAATAGGTAAAGGATATGGACTGTGGTGTCCGTGATCTTGATATCGGGGGGGGGCAATCACAATAGTGGGGCCAGAGTCTCACTCTTCTAGTTGACTAGTGGTAGTAGAACCCACAAGTGGAGGAGTAGATGATCCAATACGAGTGGCCTTGTATTCGCGAATTGACCCAAGGAAATCGTCAAATTCATTGAGACAAGGGAAACAATGGGAATAGTGACCATGATGATCACAAAGGGCACAAGGGTGGTCTATGTGGAGTGTTTTGAGTTTCTTACGTGGGCCCAACAAGATAACATGGACTTCTGGGATATTTCACTCAGGGAACGCTTCATGAACTAAGGGTTTAAGTTGAGGAATTTTGAGACAATTGTTGGTGGCATGCTAGATAACTTCACACAAAGGGCATGGCTTCGGGGCCTTAGGGGTTGGAGGAGCTTGGCGAGCCTCGTCCTTCAAATCTTTCTTTTTGGCTTTGTCCCCATGCCTAGCTTCTTTCGTAACAAGAGTTGGTTCCTATTGAGGTGGTGATGGAAATGAAGCGTGATATGGTCGTGGCTGACCAGGCAGAATGTTTGTAGGGGAATCAATGTACCATACTGGGATCCCGAGAGTCATGTTATGAAGGACTAGTGAAGCCATGATAGATACAAAAAAAATTCCCAGAGAGGGCAATAAGAAAGGTATCTTACTGGCAAGATAATGCCCCCCTGGAATAGCTCTTGGATGGTTGAGACCTGGTGGAACTGTTCCGAGTGGGAACATAGGAGAGGAACCCACAAATGGAGGAGGCCCTAGGGGAGTGGGTCCGAGGGTTCAGCTAGAAGAGCAACAACATGATGATAAGGAGCTGGCTATTGATCAGGGGTACTAGACTACTTAAGGGTAGCCCATGATGCTTGTAACATGCAAACACTCATGGAAGTAGGTTCAAAAATGGGAAGGGGAGGACCAGGGAAGGAACCTAATAATGAGGAATCTTTATAGACTCTAGGTGAGACACTAGTACAAGGAGTAAATGACTGTTTATCGGATATCGACGAGATGATGGACTCAGGGGAGGTCACAAATGCTGGCTCGTAGTAAGTCAACTGATCAATGGTAACGATCTTCCCTTCATGGGGGAAGCACATCTTGTGGAACACCACAAACATGATAGCCGACATGGCATATGTGTAACTATGATGTAAGAGGATCTTGCAATCCAAAGGGGAATCAATGAATTCAATGTTGACATGGATAGTCTTGCCCGCAAGGGTCACTGGACAGTTGTGGTACACGCCAAGGGGCTGGGAGGAGTGTCCATCCCAAGCATGCAAAGTGATGGTGGAGGGGGATAACTCAGGTGACTTTAGTTGTTTCCAAATAGCAGTGGATATCATAGAGGTGGATGCACCATCGTCAATAATGCATTTGGAGATGATGGCATTGCAGACTCTAATTGGTATATGAAAGCAATAGATGAAGGTTATGGAGGGTGCTCTTATGTATCAACTGGGGAGACAATCAAATGATCATGGGAAGGATCCACTGCACCCAAGGAAGTTAGTAGAGCCTTCTTTTGGGAAGGGAACGATTGGAGGACTTCCAATGTTGACATGGTGGCAGGTGATTGCGCCAAGTCATCTACTATACTGTATGTATGAGCAGCTCTGTTATAAGACGCATTACAGTGTAATGGTCCCTTTGGGATCTTGTGAATGGACTCAAATTTGGGTTGAGGGATCTGTAAAGGACCATTTGGTGTCATAAGAGGCTCAGCGGACACTTTGGGTTTGGACTCGGCAGCTAAAAAAGTGGACAGTTTATCATATTGAAGCGACCAAGTTTGTACGTTGATATTGAAGGGGTTAACCTCATCAGAGTTCATCATCATGATCTGGTAGTCACCAGGACCAGAAGGTTGGGGGAGGTGGGCTACTTGACCTAGCTGGGGTTGAGAAACAACAAATCCTTATTGAGGGAAAGGATTTGTGAGCATAGCGAGTTGAGGTGGAGCAGGATTTTGAGGCAATTGTTGACCTCAAGAAGTTTCTTGAGCTACCCATAGCTGGCGCATATAAGGTAAAAGGGGACACTCATTTGTGTAGTGGCCATGTACACCACAACCTGAAAAAGGCTTATTCATCTTAATAGCCTTGTTTTTCTTGGGTTAGCCGCTGTGTTGTTGGTTGTTGGTGTTAGGCTGATTCCCCTGGGTTTCACTAGGCTGGTTACCTTGGTTACCTTGGTTACCCTTGTTACCCTTCCCCTTATACTTTTTCCTCGAATTTTGGGCACTGGTATCACTCTTCTCCGCAAACACTTGCCCATGGAAGGTGGTGGCTGCTAGGGCTGAGGATGCATGGGAGGCTGCAATGCTAATGTTCGAGGGACTGGAGTGCCAGGATGTGCATAAGAAGGAGCAAAAGTTTGGTAAATGGGTTGGGGCCCTGGAAACATGTTTCTAGTAGGAGGGGCATAAATGTTGGAGGAACTGGTGCCCCCCTGTGGGTAGCCATAAGTCTACTAAGAATAGGGAGAAGAGTGTGAAATGGATCCAATGATACCATAGGCAGCATGAGACACACTGCCAAGATGAGGGAGGTATAGAATAACGGTATAGGCACAACCTGATTAAGCATAAATCAAATCATATCTCAAATCATTCTAGAGAGCTTCTTGCTCGGTCTGAGGAAAATGGGACACGACATCTTTCTTGATGGGGGATAAAAGGCTCTTGAGAAACCAATCTAGATAAACACAGTCTAGGAAAGGTGGGGCATGACATGTGCTCCTCCTTCAATGCCACTCTTGAACATGGTGAGAAAGGCGAGTAGTGGAGGATTGACGAAATGTGGTCAAAAGCTCAGTACCGGTGTCATATGAGAGAGGTAACTGGAAATTGGACAAGAACACTTTAGAAAGTCTCGCGAAAATGGAATGAGAGGTGGTGGGCTAGTATACATACCATTTTGCAGCATCTCCAGTCAGTGTGCATTGAAAAAGATGAAGGCGAATGGAATCATCGGTTATGGAGTTGGATGAACAGCACATGTGGTAAGATCGGACATGGTTGGTAGGATCCTCTCCAGGAATACCCTCAAACTTTGGGATGTCTGAGGAAAGCTTAGTCGAAATAGAGGGCCAACTAGCATCATGGTGTATGGGGTTGTTTACCAACTGGTTAAGATCTGGTAGACTTAAACCAGCCATAAAGGGGAGCATGGGGGCTACTGGAACAGTTCCTGAGACTGTTCCACCTGATGTGACCACTTGTACAACACTAGAGGCACCACCAAATTGGGGTCTTGCACCTGCTATGGGTCCAAACATGGTGATGATATGTGGTGAAGGAGGTTCAGAATCAGATGAGGAATCAAAAGGACAAGGAGAAGAGTGAGAATGGGGACTCAGAGGGCTATGAACTCGAACCCGATGGGGAGGAATAATATGCCCAAGTGGAAACTGGGGGAGAAGGCCTTATAGTCTCTGTGACTGAAACCTTGGTGGTGTAATGATGGAAGGACACACAGAACACAGAAAGGGTGAAGGGAGATCAACAATATATCTTCTGTCTCTAATGCAGTGAGATAAATGTATTATGTTAAGTCTTGGCTTGGCGGTGTAAATCAATTGCCCTTCACTTAAGGTGTGCAAGTGTGTGCAAGTGTATTAATTAATTAAGCCTAAATCGTGTTTGTAAAAAAGAAAAAATCTTGTTGTAAATAAACTGAAATAAACAACAAAAAATAAATAGCAAAACAATTAACTAAACCCCACCCAAACTAGGTTTGCAAAAACTGTACTGCTAGGTGGATAAACCGATGGAAAATACACTGAAACAATCAAGAGATCTGAGTGTCGGTGTCACTAGGATCAAGTGACTCTAAGACGCTCAAATGTGGTGCAACAACAAAAAAAAACCAGAGGGGAAGATTGCTGCAAAAAGATAGGGAGATGGATGAAACACCTAGGGAAACCGATGGGACCCTAAGAGAATGACCAAACAAGTTTGAATGTGAAACTATGGATGGTATCAACCTATCTTATCAGATCTGAAACAAAAGGTTATAGATCTGAAAAATGTGGCTAAAAGTGCTGAAGAAACTCAGAGTTCTCACTCAACTAAACTCCTAGAAAGGCAGAAGTCTATTAGAAGCCCTAAGGGAGGCTAAATTCGACTTCTACGAGTAAAACAAAATGGATCAAGGCCTGAGTGTGATGAGATAGAGGTCAGACACCTAGCAAACAGATCTTAGCAAAACCCAGAAACAAATCTGAGAAAAACCCTAAAACCCAAAAATCACAGGTTCTGACCTGTTTTTGATGAAATCACACTTTTTGGGTAGAAAACTACGTTCTAGAGTCTAGATCGCACCTTTTGGGCCAAAAACTGTGACTTCTGGTCTGCAAATTTTAGAAAAAAGTGCCACCTTTGCTGTGACTGGTTCCTCTGACCTGCAGAAATGACCGGAAAGATTACGAAAGTCAGAAATTTATCAGATCTATGGTTAAAACACTAGAAAAAATTAATAGAAGATTAAAAAGAGGAAACCCTAAGCTGAAAACCAAAGGTCACCCAGGTTTTTGGATCTGAAGTATAAAACTCGGTGGAGTCGCCAATTTGTTGTAGTGTTTTCTTCTCAATGATGTACGAAAAGAACCCACTTAAGATCATGGATGAAAAATGATCTCGACAATAGAAATGACTGTTAAACATTCTAGATCTGCAGCTATTGATAGAAACAAAACCTGCCAAAATCCTTATCTATGTCGCAATCATAGTTAAAGAGTAAAATGAAGAATAATAACCCCAAGACATCCAATGGAAACCAGATTCGTAAGGAATGGTTTTATTATAACACCTGTGAAGGGAACAAATATATGTTACCAATCCCCCTCTATGGGATGGGTTCTTGGCAATCCTCAAATGCTTTCAGCTTTTGTAGAGTCTCTCTCCTCTATAATGCATAAACCTAACAAAATTATGGTGTGCGACAATGAAAATAAGAAGGGTTACAATAGTGAGTGCAACAATGAAATAATCAAAAAGTGACTAATGAATGAAAAACCCTCCTATTTATAACAAAATATTGAGTTATCCTCGAATAATGAGAAATATAAAATAGTATTGATACCATTCTTGGAATTACCACTTGGAATATTTTATTATATTTGTTTACAAGGGAAAAGTATTTAAACTTTTATTTAGAAATAATAAATAAATAAATGATTTATTTATTATCTCAATGAATTAGTTAAGGAATAATTAAAAAATAAGGATTTATTTAATTATTCCTAAGGGATTTAGTCAAATTTAACAAAGAATAATAATCAATTAGTGATTAATTAATTATTCTTAGAGAAAAATAAGAAAAATAATGATTTATGTGTTTGTTTTTCATGATTGGGTCAAATTTAACAATGAATAATAATAAAATAATGGTTTAGTTAATTATTCCTAGAAGATAATCAAATAAATAGTGATTTATTTAATTATTCTTCATGGGTTTAACTATAAATTACTTAATAAAGGTGGTTTATTAGGTAATTTCTCACAGTGAAAGCAATATTACTATGGTAAAATTGGCTTTACATGTTGTACCTCAATCCATCTAGTAAATTATGCTAGACGATCAATTTTTTGGTGATAATAGGTACGATGAATGGAGTCTTAGAGAATTAGTGCAAAGAAGCAAGTCTTAGAGGGGGAAAAGGCTCTGCAGCTAAGTGCATAGAGGCCTAGAGTAAAGTCTGCAGCTGAGTACGTGGACCCCTGCAATTGAGTGCGCAAGGAAGTTTTGAGTCTGTAAACTTATACTGAAGATCAATAAAGAAGGTTGTTGTAGAAATTCTTGTGTTTTATCTCCGTACTTATGTTATTTATGATTGTGATATATGTTGTAATGAATAATGTCTTTATGAATAATTTACTGGATCCATCTCATTAATTGAACACAATTAATGTTAAGTGATTACATGAAGATTATAACACTTTTTGTTAAGTTTATTGAACACTTGAGTAGATTTGAGTACATACCGATCTAAAAGTAATCTATGGTGCACGTAAGTAGCTAATTTGTTTTTTCAGGGTCCACAAAATCTAGTCGTAGACCTTCCTGAAGGTCTAAGGGCTGTTCAAAGGGAATTGTAGTATGAAGCCCTAAGGGCTTATAGATCTACACAGAGGAAAATCTAGGGAATAAAAGGACATCACACTAATCTCTGGATGCGGAAACTTGCTTCCAGCATTCCTTGATACTACTTCGGGTGAGACTTCAGTCTACGCTACGCAGATTGATGCCTAAAGGGCCAGGAGTGTAGGGTTTTGTTTGGCATAACTAACTTTGAACCTGACTCAGGACCCATCAAGCCAAAAAATGGTTATGTTGCCAAGACTAAGATCTGCATAAAGATATGTTTGATGTCGCATCACTGGAATCTGACCAAAAGGAAATTGAGAAGTGATTGGATAGGAAGATCCACAAATTCATGAAGCAAGAGAACAGGAATTTGTGCTTGACAAAAGAGTAGTGGCTCGATAGGTATTTGTACACAGAAATAAATGAAATTTACTTCTGCACCTTCTCGATTGAATTATACCAATGGATAGCTAAATTGGTAGATGGCCAAGAAATGTCGAGGCTTGATAGTCCAATAGTGTGGACTCTGGAGCTAGTGCGGAGGTTGGAAGCCTCTGAAGATAAGATCGCGTGCGTTTTTTACCATTGGCTTGATCGGGTTATAGGAGGATTTGTTATAGAGTTCATGATTGACACCTCAGTCAGTTACAACGAAGCAGAGCAATGCTTCTTCATGGGACCACGAGGTAAGTATTTGAGATCTTTGAATACTTGGATTAAGATTCTCTTATGTGAAGAAGGGGTTATGCCATTGCCTTGATATTTGGATCTACGCAAAGTGGAAAAAGATTTAGAAATCAAGGAAACGTAGGTCTTGAATATAGCCCGTTAATTGGACCTCCATCAAGTGACGACAATGGAGCGGTACAGGCCTCATGAAGCACTGTCTAGGTGATAAGGTAGGGTTTTTTGTGGATACATCATCCATCCACACCACCTCCAGCCTCACCACACCCTTGCCCACAACACCACCACCACTACCATTCAACATGTTGAATACAATGAAGTTGCAAGTTTTCAAGAGCTTAGGAAGTGAGGATGCAAATCAGTTTTGGTTTGTTACGAAGGCTCTATGGACAACACAACATATTATGGATGATAATATAAAGAAGGTGTAGTTGGTTACCTTTGTCTAGGATCACCCACCTGCCGCATGAGGGTTTGAATCCAGCGAAGGAGTTTGGCGAAAAGACAAGCAAGAGGGACTTGGCAGAGAGGATGAAAAAGAAATTCGAGCTTATCAAGAAACTGTGCGGCTGCTCCATAACATCCATCAATGATCCCGTGGTGAATATTTCCACCTAGATACTAGCTGGAAAAGTTATGAGGAAGTGCCACATGGATGAGGTTCCAAGGCCTGTGATCTTGTTAGCTGCACAATGCACGGAGGGTGTGCAGTTTAATTGGTCCCGCTATATATGTAGGGAGTTACTTGCAAATTTTTACGAGGCCCAAGATGAGAGCAAGAACTTCCATTACACATGGATGCTACTCTCCATTGTCCTGGTTACATGGGATCTCCTGGAGGATAGCCAATTTCCTCCATTGCAGGCAGGATTACCGAAAGCTACATAGTTTGCCTCCTTCTGGGCCACAAAGGACCCTGTGCCAGTCATAGAAACAAAAACTTTCTGGGTGTTGATGGAGTCAAGCTTCCGCATGGCCATCAACCTGGGCCTAAGGTTGTCCCCAACCTTATATGAACAACTGTCTGAATATGTTGAGGTCAAGACAGACTTCCACCGCCTTTACATCCGGGCACTAAAGGACCCGCAATAGAAGTGGTTAGATCTTCTGTATCTCGTCACTAATGATGCCATATAGGAAGTGATCAAGTGTTGGCCAACAGATTGGCATACTCCATCCAACTTGGCCGTAGGTACCAGCAAAGGAACTGGGAGCTCAATGGAGAAGAAGCAAAAGGATGCAGTGAAACAAGCAGCACAAAAGTTGGCTACACAATGGAAAAAAGAGGCCGAAGAGAAGGCTTGACTAGAAAAGGAGTGTGTTGCAAAGGAATAAGCTGAACAAGAGTAGCATGACTCTGAAAAAAGTCGTAAATCCCCTTTGCCCGAAACTAAGGAAGAAGAGCAATCGACGCAAAGCGGTGGAGGCGATGAGGGGCTGAGCACCCCATTTTGGATAAGGAAGCGCAGAGAAAAACAACAAGAGGGGTCTCGGAAGAAGACAAATTTAGCTAAAATGTAGGTGGATCACATTACTCTTACGGAGGGTGATCTTGATGAGATCGGGGAAAAATTGTGTGACACTGCCGCTGAACTATTGCAGCAATTCGAGCAAATGTATATGCAATCATTGCATAATGTGCATAAGGATCTGCGCAAAATGCAAATCCAAACTAGCATAATACATGTGGGTGCAAGTCAGGTGGGCACCTCATTAACGATCCCGCATCTGCCAAGCTGGTCAGGAGAGTGGACCTCAAGATAGTTACGTTTCTAGAAGGGTCCCTAAGTACAAAACTAGCAGATGACAAGATCATCATTAGCACCCTGAAGAACATCAGCCTCAATATTGCAGCGTTCCCTAATGATTTTCTTCATGCACTTGAGACAAGAGTGACAACGGAATTGAGAGTGTGGGAGCAGCATGCTCTCAGTTTAATAAGCGAGTACCAGGTGAACAATGAGAAAATGTCCACTAAGAAGACGCAGACCCTGAAAGAAAGGGATACGATCCAAGCGCAGAACACCCAGTTGGTGGCTGCAGTTGCAGAGGCGATTAGAACAATGCAGGAGTTGCACATACCTAACGATGCCCAATCAGAGGCCAAGATATGAAAAGTTGTTGCAGGCATCCGCAGTGCAAAGGCAGAAGCAGTAAGAGTTAAATTTGAACTTAATATGAAAATCAAAGAGCTGGAACTCAAGTCACAACCTTTGACTCTGCCCGAGGTCAAGGATAACGCAAAGCTACCATCAAGGAAGGGATAGCTATTGTGGATGTCATAGTCATTGGATGCACAACTTTGTTTGAATAGGACATGGTAGTGGTGACAACCCTGTAGGAAGATCCCAACCTGTAGAGATTGAGTACAGAGACCCGTGAGCTCCAAAAGCAGTATGGCGAGGTTAGGGCGACAACGCGCTTCATTGCTAAGGCACAGTGCCTCACCAATTTGCAAGAGGCAAAGAAACTCCTCGCACATGTGGAAGCAACGCAGAAAAAAGAGGCAATGCTTAAGTCCAGGTTGGATGCTTGGTTGGAAGAAGCCTACCAAGTCTCAACTAACATTCAGGAAAAGCTGACGAACTTGCAGCTCACACAACAGAAGATCAAGCTAGCCGATGAAGGACCAACTATAGAGTTGCTAGTCGAACAAGTGAAGTAGGTAGCCACACAGAGTGTGATTCAAGTAGCAGTTGTGCAAGTGGAGTTGGGGGATCTTTGTAGAAAGATCACCACACCAACCGAGTCACTCAAGGGCGAGTTACGCCCTTTGTGTTGGGGGCCTGTTGGGATGGGGTCCCTTGGGTCAGTTTTGGGGCAAAAGCCCATGTTTTGATGTAAAAAGATGTAAAGTATCCACAAATTGTGGATATGTAGTGCTTAGACAGTTAGAATTCAAAAAGGATTTTTATCCTTGTTTATGTAATGCTGGGTTGGTTCTTGAGATCTACCCATGGTCCGCAGACAATGGGATTGTATAAATAGTTGTGTCTTAGAGAGTCTAAGGCAAATCTATGTCTTTGTCTATGGGTACGATGAATGGAGTCTTAGATAATTAGCGCAGAGAAGCAAGTCTTAGAGGGGGGAAGGCTCTGCAGCTAAGTGCGCAAAGTGTTATAGAAATATTTGGGCACTGCAACCCCAATCATATATGTCCATAAACCAAGTGCTTTTGAGTCCCTAAAAGTGTTGTTTCACACCCTAAAGGAACAAGGTCAGCTGATTACATCATCTCCCAGAAGTTCTCCATGGAAAACTACTCAGAACTGGTCAAAACTGGACCATACAGACTGCTCAGTGCTAAGGGTGCAATGCATCTCACCTGCCACATGCAAGAAGTGTGATGCATACTGAAAAGCCCTTCTGTAGGGTGTGATGGGCGAGAGTAGACAAATGGTAGAGACAGTTTGCAAGTTGGATGATCATGGAATCTTCCAGAAACTTCTCCTATGACACTTGCCTCTCTGAATTCGCCCAGGGATGAGTAAGAGAT